>JALGBA010001940.1:0-194686 GCA_023970755.1 Azemiops feae | reverse complement strand
AGCAGTCAGGGTTGATCTCCTCTAGGACTGACCAGTTTGATCGCCTTGCAGTCCAAGGGACTCGCAGGAGTCTTCTCCAGCACCATAGTTCAAAGGCCTCAATTCTTTGGCGCTCAGCCTTTCTTTTTTAAAAAAAAACAAAACAAGTTTTATTAATTTTCCAATTTTACAAAGCTCCAGGTGATAAGGAAGCAACATGGTGATTGGGTAGTCCATAATCAAATAACAAGCTCTTTCATGCATATATCAGGTTACATCATCAAACATTTCCTCTCTATTTCCCTTAGTTATTGTATCACATTGAAATTAATACATTGCTAGTTATAGCTCAGTTGGTTAAGAGATTTATCAATATATTTTAACTTATACACCTTCGTATCCTGTTTTGAATTTTACCTAATCTCAGTTACAGTATTCCAATTAGCTTAATATCCAAAGTCTTTAGATTTCGGGTAACCCAAAGTTCCCTTAGTTCATTACAGAATAATTGTCATATCTAAAATACATTTATTATTTATTCAAATAGATTCTTACTTTATTTCACAAACATATTCCATTTCTCATCCTAATACTTCATCACTTACTAATAAGGTAACCTTTATCATCTCAGTCCAACTTCTATATTATAATCCAAGACTATTATTCTAGTCACTATTTTTTTTTAATTTCCCTTATAGATCTAAATCCTAAATATTAAGTCAATTAGTATCTTTTAAAATCTCCTTAGGCCATTAAATAAGATTTTAAACTCTTCCATTATAGGTCACATAAAAAA
Organism: Azemiops feae; assembly: GCA_023970755.1. Classification (NCBI taxonomy): domain Eukaryota; kingdom Metazoa; phylum Chordata; class Lepidosauria; order Squamata; family Viperidae; genus Azemiops; species Azemiops feae. The sequence goes on along the minus strand of JALGBA010001940.1, from coordinate 193,911 downwards.
ACCATTTTTTTAAAGTCTAACTCTAGCTTTCTTTTTGTGTCAAGCAGGCTTCCATAGCAGTGCCTCTAGCTCCTCAGGTGGATCTCCCTTCATTCCTACACATGTCGTTTGAATCAAGGGAGACCATCCAATTATCAATTTTTCAAAGGAGCTGGCCCCTTCATAATCATTAAATTGTTGGTCCAATAGTTCAAATCTCCATGTCTGGCTCAATACATCTGTCGTCAGTTCAGTCTGATCCTCTTCTTCTTCCGGTTTCAGCTGGTTTAAGTAGAAAGTCATGTTCAATGTTGTAGTTGTTGTTTGGTTGTTTGGTTTTTCTGGGTTCTCAATGTGCTGTACATGCAGGTCCTCAGCACCTTCCATCTTAGTGTTGCTTTCTTCAATTTCTGATGCTGTTAAAGTTGCAGGTTTTTTGATTAAGATCAAAGTTTGGGTATCAAGATTCTCAGTAGGTTGTAGCTGGTATTTTTTGAAGTCCACTTTAATATTAATTCCTTCCTCTTCTGTTGCCTTTTGGGTTGTAGGTTCATCAGTTGGAATCTGGGTTGCATTTTGTAGCTTTGAGGTGGCGCCTTTATTTTTCAGTCTGGAATTAATTAGCTCAGTAGCCTCAAGGATTTTTTCAAGTATCAGTTTGTAGTTAAGTTGTGGGTAGTGTTCCTCCATTCCTATAGTGTTTACAGATAGTCCTTTAGTGGAGGCTATTTTTAATAAAAGTCACTAAGTGTTCACCTCCACTATAGAAAATTGTTTTCAATTTAGAGGCTCTTTTATGGCAACCTGCTTGGCACAAAAAGAAAGCTAGAATTAGGTTTTAAAATGAGAGTTAGAACTTTATCTGACGGGTTAAAAAGGCTTTTAGAGATTTTGACTGAGTTAATACTACTGAGAGGAAAATTATTGATTTGACTATGGTTGGGAAATGTAATATGGAAAAGGTGGTAAATAAAAAGTTAATAGAAGAAGAAATAGAATACAGACCTGAAATGAAATAAGAAGGTGTTTTGTGGAATAATATAGAAAGCTAGAATTAGGTTTAAAAATGAGAGTTAAAATTTTATCTGATGGGTTAAAATGGTAAATAAAAAGTTAATTAGGTACAATGATTTTGATAGGATTTAAATTTTATGTAATGAGTTAAAAAGGGTTTTTAAAGATATGGCTTGATTTATAAAATATATATTTGAAATAGAGTAGAATAAGAAATAGAATTTAATTGGGAAGTATAAATAGAATGGTTGGAATAATATGTACATTTTAGAAACAATTTATATTTTATGAATTAAGGGAAATTGGATACCCGAAGTGTAAACTATGTGTTTATTTAAAGTTAAATTGGAACATGGTGATTGTGATGCCATGATCTTGGTTTTCTTAATGTTGAGTTTCAAGCCAACTTTTGCACTCTCCTTCATAATAATAATAATAATAATAATAATAATAATAATAATAATAATAATAATAATAATAATAATAATAATAATAATATAAATAAAAATAATAATAATATAAAGATGCAAGGGACGGAGTTCATCAGCACAACCCCTTGCTCAGGCAGGTAAACCCTACTACCCATTAGACGGACAAATGGCTGTCGCTATTCTTAAAGAACTTCCAGTGTGGAGCATCACCACTTCTGGAGTGCAGGTGTTCCACTGGTTAATTGTCAACTGGTAGGAAGTTTCTCACCCGAATCAAGAGGCTATTTACGTTTCCTCCTAACTTTTGCCATTAGAGTGGTATCATCTGCATTATAATTAGGTGTGATTATTTCTCCCTGCAAGCTTAATTCCAACTTTGACCAATCTTAGCCAATGCTTCTCCCTGAGTGCTCTGCATATAAGTTAAAATAGGAAGGGCGACAGAATACAGCCTTTGCCGGGACTCCTTTCACAATTGCTGAACCAATCAGTGGTTCCGTGTCCAGTTCTCACTGTTGCTTCTTGACCCACATATAGGTTTCTCAAGAGACAAATAAGATGGTCTGGTACTCCCATCTCTTTAAGAACTTGCCACAATTTGTTGCGATCCACACAATCAAAGGCTTTAGCATAGTCAATGAAGCAGAAGTAGATGTTTTTCTGGAACTCCCTAGCTTTCTCCATGATCCAGCGTATGTTGGCAATTTGATCTCTAGTTCCTCTGCCTCTTGGAAATCCTGCCTGTACTTCTGGAAGTTCTCCATCCACATACTGCTGGAGTCTAGCTTGTAGGATTTTAAGCATAACTTTACTTGCATGTGAAATGAGTGCAATGGTGCGATAGTTTGACCATTCTTTGGCATTGCCTTTCTTTGGAATTGGAATGTAAACTGACCTTTTCCAATCCTGTGGCCACTGTTGAGTTTTCCAAATTTGCTGGCAAATTGAGTGTAGCACTTTTACTCCATCGTCTTTTAAGATTTTGAATAGCTCAGCTGGAATACTGTCACCTCCACTAGCTTTGTTGTTGCTCAGATTTCCTAAGGCCCATTTCACTTCACATTCTAGGATGTCTGGCTCGAGGTCAGTGACCACCCCATCGTGGTTATCAGGGACATTAAGCCAATAACCAGCCAAGACACAGTGAAGGCTTTTTGTTTCGTTTATTGCAATAAGCGAGGAGAGAAGCTATCAAAGCTTGGTTCTCTCCAAAGTTCCAACCCAAAATATTCCCTTCTTTATACAACCCTACTACAACCCTAGTCCCGGCCGCACATCCCTCCTCTTTCCCCATTGGCTGAGGTAGTATGAGGTTACACTCTTTCCGACCGCCTCCTACATATTTCCTGCTACATACTAAATCATACATCACATGTACATTAAAATTAAGAGATAATTTATGCAAGGTGTGTCAGTTAATATTAATCAACTAATTGCACATGCTCAGTTGCCTGAGTTCTGGACCCCTTTTTTTATGACTTCTTAGAAAAATAGGTTCTTTCCCGTTTTGCTAGTTATCTTCTCTTACAGATGTTGTCTTCTTCCTTTCCCACTCTTAAGACCCAGCTATTTTTGCCTATGTGTTTATCTTACTTCCTTTCTTTATGCTCTCCTTTCCTGGTTCCCATATATTATAGGTTTTTGGTAAGCTTGTTTGTCCAGGCAGTAGGTTTCCACTGCAGCAAATTCAATTTTAAATTTCTCTTTCAATATTAAATTTTGAAGACCTTTCTTTTACTTCTATCAATGGTGACTTAACTAACTCATGTGAAATTCAAAAGGGCATGAGACAAGCATACCCCTTGTCTCCTCTGCTGTTTAACTTGGTGTTGGAAGTTTTGAATAGAGATATCAGGCAAGATGGGAAAATAAAAGGCATAAATGTTAAGAAGGAAGTTTATAAATTGAGGGCCTTTGCTGATGATTTGGTGATATTTCTGCAAGATCCAAAAAATAATATAGACTATTTGATGAGGAAGTTAAATGAGTTTGGGGCTTTAGCAGGTTTTAAAATAAATAAACATAAAACAGCAATGCTGATTAAGAATATGCCATCTCAGGACAGTGATATATATTAATTAAAAAGTCGGGTTTTAAGGTCGAGAAAAAAGTGAAATATTCGGGGGTTATGTTGACAAACACAAATATAAAATTGTTTCAAAACAACTATGTGGCTCTTTGGAATGATATTAAAAAGGACTTACAAACATGGGACAAACTGCATTTATCACTATTGGGTAGAATCTCTGTAATTAAGATGAATGTTTTACCAAAGATGCTTTTTCTGTTCCAGACATTACCAATACTTGCAACTGATGCTCCATTTAAACAATGGCAAAGGGATATTTCCAAGTTCATATGGCAAGGGAAAAAACCAAGAATTAGATATAAGCTATTGCAAGATGCTAAGGAAAGAGATTTGAAATTGTACTTTGACGCATGCTGTCTGGCCTGGCTCCAGAATAAGAGGCTACTTGATTTGGAGGGTCATGAATTAAGGTTTGGATGGCACGGTTATTTATGGTATGACAAAGTTAAAGTTAATGTTGATTGTAACAATCACATCACTAGACGTGCCATACTAAGAGTTTGGAATAAATACAAAACAAGATTCTCCACAAAGTTGCCTTTTTGGGTGTCCCCACAGGAAGCTTTTTTTAGAAAAGAAAAGGTGGTGAAGCCGGACTGGTGGACTTATGGTAAAATAATACTTTTCAACTCTGGTGACCCTACCCTCAAGTCGAGGGAAGAGTTAGAATCAGAGGGCTATGTTTATCATTGGTTTACATATCAACAACTGAAAGAAAGATTCAAACTAGATAAAAAGAGATATGGGTTTGACTTTGTTAAAAATGAATTGGAAATCTTATTGTGTGGTAGTGATGAACATATTATTGCTAAGGTTTATAAAATGTTATTGAAACAATTTGGAAAGTGAACATGTAAAATATTGTATGATTCAGTGGGCAAGGAACTTTGGATATAATGTGATGCTGGAACAATGGGAGAATATGTGGATGAAAAGCTTAAAATTCACATTAAATTATCATTTAAAAGAAAATTTTTATAAGATGATGTACCGCTGGTATTTAACACCAGATAAGTTATCTAGAATGTATAAAGGTATTTCAAATGAATGTTGGAAATGTAAGTGTAAAGAAGGGACCTTTTATCACTTATGGTGGACATGTGATAAAGCAAAGAAATATTGGAGTAGGATTCATATCCTAATACAGGAAAGTCTTAAAGTAAAGATAAAGATGAAACCAGAAACTTTTCTTCTGGGCTTAATGGAAAAAGACTTGGGGGAAAAAAATTGGAACTTTGATCTGAGACATGTTGACGGCAGCAAGACTACTGTATGCAGAAAAATGGAAGGATATTTCGATTCCCACTATGGACGAATGGCTACAGAAGCTGATGGAGTTGGCAGAGATGGCTAAATTGACTATTTTGATTAAAGAAAAATATATAAGTACTTTTGTTTCTACATGGAGACCGCTTCTGGATTTTGTGCTTGAGGTGGAAAAAAATGAAACTTTGATTTTGGGTTTTACTGATTAGATTGATTTGTTGTTATAGAAATGGCTAGTTTATACTATTATGGAAAAGTAAAAAGTTGAGGTTCGATGTTAATGCTTCATTCTGGTAAGGGGAGGGGGAAAAGGAGTTACGGATGGAGCCTGGGTTGCTGTGTATGAGTCATCATCTAGGAATTATTTTTTTGTGCCATCTTATGCCTGGTACCAAGACCTGATCTTTTTGTTCTGGAAAGGTATAAAAGGTGGAAGACATCTTTCCTGGTTGTTGCCTTCATCTCTCTACCAGCCACGAAGAGAGATGGGGTCACCCAACTCTAGTTTGATCAAAATAAAAGTTGTTTGCTTGCTGAAACCTCGGCTCAGGAGTTTCTTTTGGCTCTTTTAAATTCCTGAGTAATGCTGGGGCAATTGTGAGGCTAAGTGGGAAACCTTACAGTATTTTTGTATTTTATTCCATAATCTAATAAAATGTTACAAACTCATGACTTACTACGTGACCCTTTATTTTGTCAGGGAAGGGCTTCCTGTCTGTTCCTTTTCCTATGTCAGCAACCTTCCCAGCATGGCCGACTTCCTGTTTGCCCTCTGCAGCCATCCCCCACTTCCTTTTGCAGTGACCTTCCAGGCATGGCCAACTTCCTGTCCATTCTCTGTGGCTGTCCCCCTCTTCCTATCGCATCATATCTAGTACCAAACAAAAAATGAGTACCGGGATAACATTTTTGCATCAAAATGCATCAAGTACCAAATTCGACAACTTTTGAAGCAGTCAAGTACCGAAGTACCACTGTATTATGGGATAGTATGAATTGTTACATAGAACATGTATAGTTCCTGGGCATGCTCTCTAGATGCTTTATGACTGAAAGTATACTAGCCAATGAGAGAACACATTCCAAACCCAATATGTTTGAACTGTATATAGTTATTTCTCCCCTTCCTATGGGTCTTTCCACCTTGTACCTGTGGCAGACCTATCTTATGCATAAATAAAATATATTAATCTACCTTTCCGGCTTAAATGCTATTTTGGCCAGGGGCACACCAGGCTAAGAACCTTACTGTGATTTATGACTAACAAGTTCTTCTTTTGTTTGGCCAACTTTTCAGACAAGCAGCTTTCCTAGAACTAACATAGCAGTACTGTGAAAAAGCAGTCCCTTTCTAGATGTGCCTGGTTGTATGAATGTTTTAAAAATTGCTTAGGAAAAATGGAACTTGTTTTTGGCCCAAAGTGACAAACACAAGGACATGACAGGAAATTCCCACCCATCCCTAAAATTGTCCAATGCTGCTGCTACTGCTGGCAAGGCTCAGCTGCTTTTTTGCTTTCTCCCCATTAATGGGGGATGACTAGGAGGGAAAGATGTTAATGTCTCCATTAACTTAAATAGCAATCATTATTTTGCCAGAAAAAACAAGGAGTAGAAGGGCTCTCTCTGAAACTATAAAAGTCATCAGCAAGCCCTGTTTTGATTCAAGCACTGATTGGAAATCAGAGGCACCATGCATGCAGTGTAGGGAAACAAAATGTACGGATGAGAAGAGTAAAATTAGAGATAAGGTATAAGAAACAATAATCTTGCTCAGATGTAGCCCTGATCCTGCCTCCTAGACAAGGATTGGTATTATGGGATTTACTTTGTTTTCACTGGAAACCCAAAGTCCACCAATCAAAGCCAGTTCCAAAACTAAGGCAAATTAGTACTAAGGCAAATAACAGGTGTATTAACTGTTCCTCGCCTTACTTCTGCTTGACTCTGCCCAGGCAATTGTCATTACCAATCCCCATGCATTTTTGCTTATGTCTTTTACCAGTGTACTGACATCTAAGATTGAGACAGCCTGGTTATTATGTAGGACTCCCTCTCTGAACATCCAAAGCCAGTCTTGAGCATTAGTGTTTGCATTTATATCTTCTTTTAGGCATGTTTTCACCACTCACTTTTAATATATGGCTTTGTGAATTCTTAACATCTTCCAGATAATGAGGAAGAGTTGCAAAGTGTGTGGGCAAGCATCAGTTGGGAAGACGTCAATCCTGGAGCAGCTTCGGTATGGGAATCATGCTGTTGGTGAGTGTTGGCATTAACTGGGAAACCTTATTTCTCTGCTATTCTGTCCAGATCATTCATTTTAGGCTTTTCTGTTTCATTGGCTGCTAAGTCATGATCTGCTTAGCCATTGTTCATTGAATAACCATAGTTGGCTGAGTTGCACAACACACTGCCTGATGAACCAGAATTAACAAAAGAGATTGATGGGTTCAGGCATACTAAGCCCAAATGAAACACACCATAGTATGGCTTTTGTCATTAGTATGTATGAACCAAGCCTGTTGGCTTGTGAATCATGTTTAACATGGCTTAACATTGCATGTAAGCTTGCTTAATAAAGCATGCTCAGTGCAGACCATGGATAAATATGTGTAAATCCAACCAATTTATTTTTCATCCATATAGGAACAGGATGTGGAGCAAGATGCCTGCCATGTGACAGCTCTTTTAGTGAGCTCATCCTCTTACTTTTATATGGTTGTAAAATAGGTCATTTTTATCTAATATTAACTATTAAGTAGTAAAGTTAGTTTTCTTTTACTACTAGTAGTAATTTTATGATTTTAGATTTAGGATTAGGTTTTAGACTACAAGTTCAGGAACTTACCAGCTTCAAGCACTTGCCGATGATGTGGGAGAATTTTTTAAAATCCTTTAAACCACCCAAGGATGCCAAAACAAAAGGTAACAGTAAAAGCAAAAAGGGACTTGAAAAGAAAGTTTAAAAGAAGGCATAAATTGGATATACAGCCGGGAGGAAACCTTAAACACAACATGATGGCAACGACACCCAGACAACCAAAGATAAAGGACTTATTTCAGATAATGGACACTGCAAGTAAGTCTCCTTTCTTCTCTCTTCTCCCCTTGTAACCTCTGTAAATAAGCCCTGCTCCTTACTGGATTGGGAGAAGGATGACTGCCTTTCTGTGGGAAGTGAGGCTCCATTAGAAGACAGAGGGGAGAACAAGGATAATATTAAGAGCAATTTAAAGGGAGACTTGGACTTGGTTGCCAAGAATTGCCTCTTGACAGCACAAACAGTTATTGCTATATTTGATCAGTTCTTTGAAGCAAATAAAACGATTGAAGAATTAAAGTCTCTAATGGGAAACTATATCTCTAGATAAGGAAGTAAATAGCAAGCTGGCTTCATGCTGTTCTCCGACAAGCTGACACACATTCTTATTGGGCTGGCTCTCTCCTGTCCTTGGTCTGCCAGTCCTCTTCCCCCACTCAGTGTGAGTGTGTGTATGTGAGAGAGAGAGAGAGAGCTGCTGCTGCTTTCTGCTGCTTCCTGCTTCCTGCGGAGATGCAGCAAAGGCAGGAGCCCCGCCCAATAAGCTTGTCAGCTTGTCGGAGAACAGCGTGAGGCCACTCTCTTTTTTACACACACACACACACACACACACACAGAAGAGAAGAGAGAGAGAAGAGAAGAGGAGAAGAGAAGGGAAGCGCAAGTGACTCTCCTGTCTCGGTCTTCTCTCTGCAATGCGAGCATAGGCTGGAGCCGCAGGAGAAGGCTCAAAGAGCCCCATGCGGCTCAGAGCCGCGGTTGCCCGAACCATTGGCCTAGTTGGCATGCTTTTCGAAAAACTGCGGTGGTATGTGTACCACCTGTGGTACATTAGCATGTGGCAGGTAGTACACGGCCCTGCCCAGCCAAGTGTAGTGGGGGGGGGGGAAAGAGCCAGCGCAGCACAGGACTTACTGTGAGAAAGTCCTCCGAAGCTGCAGAGTGGCTGGGGTGAGGCAAAGGCCCCGGGCTCACTTCTGGCTCACCCTCCCCCATGAGAAAGGAGGAGGAGGGGGGCAGAGACTGTCAAGGTTCCGACTAATGAAACACTTCAAAGAACTTCCAGGCATTGTTTATTCTGAAAAGTCTTTAATCATATGAACACAGTGTCGGCACAGCATGGATGGATGCCAAGATCTGAACTTCCTTTTCTTTGCACATAACATTCCAAGCTATTCCCCTCCCCTATTTTGCAGTCATAATTCACATTTTCCAATTAGCTTGAAGGGCAAAGATTCACTTCCGTTCCTTATCCCGCGCGTTCTCCTCCCCTCCCACCATCATCCAAATTAACTCTAAAAATACCAGACAGTTCTGCATATCTTGTCAAAGCAATAATATCCAATATTAGCAGCATTGACATCCGGCCCCCCTTACAAAAAGGATAGGTCCTGTATGTGAACAAAAGCATATGTCAGGGATTATCTCTTGGTTTGTTGGGGTTTTTCTCATGAAACTTTTTGATGAGTCGGTCAGCCTTTGCATCGCTGGATTGCACCCAAGTAGCTTCGGACAGCGAGTACCCCTTCCATTGTACTAGGTACTGCAATTTCCCTTTAAAAATTCTAAAGTCAAGAATACGTTTCACTTCATAGTGAGTCTGACCTGCTACCACGAGGGGCGCGGGTGCCTTTTTAGGGGGAGGTCTTAAAGTGGAGCCCCGACAAGGTTTTAACAAGCTGCAATGGAAGACAGGGTGAATCCTCCCTAAAAGCCTAGGGAGTTTCAATTCTACTGTGATGGGGTTGATGATCCTTACTATGGGGAAAGGCCCCAAGAATTTTGGTCCCAATTTCTTGCTGGGCAATTTGAGGCGTAAATATTTAGTTGACAGATAAACCTTTTCCCCAACTTGGAATGTTCTTTGGGGAGCCCTCTTTTTATCTGCCTGCTTTTTATAGGTCTCAAAAGTCTTTTTTAAAGCAGTTTTCGTGTTTCTCCAAACTTCTTCCCACCCTCTCACCCATTGGTCAAGTGTCTGGGAGGCGGAGGGCACCTGAGGGTATTCAGGTATTGGGCTGAACTCTTTTCCCGTGGCTACTCTGAAAGGCGTGTAGCCGGTACTGCTGTGAACAGAATTATTGTACGCCACCTCTGCAAAAGGGAGGAGGTCAGTCCAGTTTGTCTGTTGGTAGGAAACGTAGCATCTGAGATATTGCTCCACCATTTTGTTAGCGGATTCTGCAGCCCCATTGGTGGCCGGATGAAAAGCAGATGATAAGCCTTGAGATGATCCAATTAATTTAAAGAAACTTCTCCAAAACCTCGCTGTGAACTGCACCCCCCTGTCCGAAATTATTCGCTTAGGGGTGCCATGTAGCCGGTAGATATGTTTCAGGAACAATTTAGTTAGTCGTTGGGCAGATGGGAGTCCTTTGCAGGCGATGAAATGAGCCTGCTTCGAAAACAGGTCTATCACAGTCCAGATGACAGTATTTCCTCTACTTTCAGGTAGGTCTATGATAAAGTCCATAGCTATTTCTTCCCAGGGTTGAGAAGGGTCTGCCACCGGCTGCAGTAACCCAGGGGTTTTACATAGTTTTCCACATCCCGTTTCAGCCCCGGCCACCAAAATTGCCGGCGGGTGAGATGTAGAGTTTTTAGATATCCAAAGTGTCCAGCCTGTTTTACATCATGGCTGTGTTTGAGAGCATTAAGACGGAGGGCTTCAGGCAAATACAGTTTCCCCCCCTTGTAAGCCAAACCATCCCTGCATGTTAGGGAGGTTTGATTATCTTTGAACCCTTGATCGGTGAGGAGCTCTTTTTTTTATTTTCTTTACCCCAGGGTCATCAGGATTTGGGACCCTGTGAGGCGTGAGTTGAGCGGCAGTTTGTGGATTGTAGATAATTGCCTCATTAACCTCTTCACGTTCGCTTTTGTACTGGGGCAATCTCGATAGCGCATCAGCTAGGAAGTTTTTTCTTCCTGGTATGTACTTTAGAGTGAAGTTGAAACGGTTAAAGTACTGCGCCCACCGTACTTGCTCTGGGGACAATTTACAGGGAGTTTTCAGTGCCTCTAGGTTTTTATGATCTGTCCATACTTCAAATGGCACCTTGCTCCCTTCTAGATAGTGTCACCAGTTTAACAGTCCCCACCTAATAGCGAAGGCCTTTTTCTCCCAGATTGCCCATCTCCGCTCGCTTTCAGTAAATTTTTTAGAGGTGTAGGCACAGGGTTGTAGAACTCCACTTTTGTTCTTCTGCGGTAATACAGCTCCGACTGCCACGTCGCTGGCGTCAGCTTGGATTACAAAGGGTTCCCCTGGGCAGGGGTGCTTTAGGACCAGTTCAGCAGCAAATAGTCTTTTTAAATTCTCAAAAGCTGTTTGACAGCTCATAGTCCATGTAAGTGGCTGGCCCGGTCGCGGTTTTCCTCCTCCTTTGCCTGTTTTGAATAGTTCTGTAAGGGGTAGGGCAATCTCGGCAAAAGAGGGGATGAATTGACGATAGAAGTTGGCAAAACCTAAAAAGCTCTGAAGCTGTTTGTGAGTCTTTGGGGGCTGCCACTCAATTATAGTTCTCACTTTGGCTGGATCCATTTCAATGCCCTCGTTGGAAATTCTGTAGCCAAGATAATAATAATAATAAAGTTGGAAGGGACCTTGGAGGTCATCTAGTCCAACCCCCTGCTCAGGCAGGAAACCCTATACCATTTCAGACAAATGGCTGTCCAGTCTCTTCTTAAAAACTTCCAGTGTTGGAGCATTCACCGCTTCTGGAGGCAAGTTGTTCCACTGGTTAATTGTTCTAACTGTCAGGAAGTTTCTCCTTAGTTCTAGGTTGCTTCTCTCCTTGATTAGTTTCCATCCATTGCTTCTTGTCCTGCTTTCAGGCGCCTTGGAAAATAGCTTCACTCCCTCTTCTTTGTGGCAGCCCCTGAGATATTGGAACACTGCTATCATGTCCGCCCTCATCCTTCTCTTCATTAAACTAGACATACACAATTCCAGCAGCCGTTCCTTATATGCTTTAGCCTCCAGTCCCCTAATCATCTTTGTTGCTCTTCTCTGTACTCTTTCTAGAGTCTCAACGTCTTTTTTACATCGTGGTGACCAAACTGGATGCAGTATTCCAGTGTGGCTCTTACCTAGGCATTGTAAGTGGTATTACTACTTCACGTGATCTTGATCATCCCTCTTAATGCAGCCTAGCACTGTGTTGGCTTTTTTGGCAGCTGCAGCACACTGCTGGCTCATATTTAAGTGATTGTCCACTAGGACTCCGAGGTCCCTCTCACAGTTACTGCTATTGAGCAAGGTACCTCCTTAAACACTCAAAGAGCCACTTGGACCCGTTTCCCAGAGAAAAGAAAACACTGGGAGCCGCAAAACATGCGCGCACGCGCCCGCACACACACAAGGGGGGGGAGCTTCATTGAAGAGTTTAATTAAAAAGAAATAGAGGCTGCTGTGCATGAGTTCTCTCTCTCTCTCTCTCTCTCTCTCTCCCTCTCTTTGTCTCCCTCCCTTTCTCTCTCTCTCCCCCCTCTCTCTCCCTCTTCTCCGATCTCTGCTCACCTGGCAATCGTGGCTTCACGCTGTTTTCTCCGGCTAAGCTACACACTTTCTTATTGGGCTGGCTCTCTCCTGCCCTTGGTCTGCCAGTCCTCTCCGCCCCCTCAGTGTGATTGTGTGTGTGTGTGTGTGTGTGCGAGAGAGAGAGAGAGAGAGAGAGATGCTGCTTTCTGCGAGGACGCCGCACAAGGCGGAGCCCCGGCCCAATAAGCTTGTCAGCTTTGTCCGAGAACATCGTTAGGCCACTCTCTTTTTTACACACACCCACACCAAACAACACACAGAGAGAGAGATGAGGAGAGAAGAGAAGGGAAGCGCAAGTGCCTCTCTCTGTCCTCTCTCCTCTGCAATGGCGGAGAGGCCTAGGAGCCGCAGGAGAAGGCTCAAAGAGCCACATGCGTCTCCGGCGCGGGTTTTGCTGACCCGTGTCCTATACTATACCTGTACTTTGGTTTTTTCTTTCCTAAATGTTATAACTTGCTTTTTTCACCATTGAATTTCATTTGGTTAGATAGTGGTCCCAGTGTTCAAGTCTGTCCCGATCCTCCTGTTCTTAAGCCTGGCTTCTGGAGAGTTTGCTATTCCTGCCAGCTTGGGTGTCGGTCTGCAAATTTAATGATTTTTCCCCATCTATCCCCTCGTCCTAATCATTGATGAAGATGTAAGAGCCCTGGCCAGAACGAGCCCCTGGGGCACCCTACTACACACTTCCCTCCATTTATATGCGGTTCCATTGAGGCCCGACTAAACGTGAGTAACTGCCGGTCAGACAGCTACGGATCCATCTGGTGGTGAGGGCTGTCCTAACCCACATTTTTCTATCTTATCAAGTAGTAGGTTGTGATCTACTTTATCAATGCCTTACCTGAAGTCCAAGTAATTATATCCCAGCATTCCTCTGATCCCCTAATTTTTGTCACTTGGTCAAAAAATTCAATACGATTTTCTTGCATGATCTGTTTTTGACGAAACCCTGTTGGGCTTTTAGTATGACTTTGTTTGCTCTAGGTGTTCGCGTGAATTCGTTTTTAATTATCTTTCCAGAATCTTCCGCAGGTATTGGGTCAGGCTGCTAGGTCTGTAGTTTCTGGGTCCTTTTTTCCCCTTTTGTTTGAAGATGGAACTACATCACTCTTTTCCATCCCTCCGGTAGTTCCCAGTGCTCCAGATCTTTGAAAATATAGTTCAATGTTCCTGAGATCCCATCTGCCAGTTCCTTGAGAACCCTGGGTGTCTTCCATCTGGTCCTGGTGATTTGAACTCGTCTAGGCCTGACAGGTGCTCACTTATCGTGTTCTTGCCTATCTTAACTTGCGTTTCCTATTCTGTTTTTTAATGGCACTATTTTTGTAGGTTGGTCCTGTTTTTTCCTTTGTGTAAGACAGATCAAAAACATGATTTAACTAGTTTTCTGCTTTCTCCCTGTTGCTTGTCCCCTTCTTGCACTTTCCTACGAATGGCGCAAAATCCTTTCCTTCACTTTTTTCTTGTTTTTTTACAGATGTTGAAAAAGCTTTTTTTGTTATTTTTGACTTTGGTCGCAAGCCTTCGTTCATTTTGAGCCTTTAGCTATAGCTTTTCTCCACATTCATCTTTGCAGGCTCGGGCTATTGCCTGATATCTGACGTTAGTTATGGCCCCTCTTTCCTTCCACTTTCTATACTTGTTCCTTTTTATCTTTCAATTTATCATGAGAGTTCTTTATGCAGCCCAGGCTGGTTTCTTTTTGAGAGCCTGTATTTTTTCCTCTTTGTTGGTATTGTGCTAGACTGGGCTTTTATTATCTCACTTTTCAAAATTTCCCAAGCTTCTTGAGTTGTTTTCCCCTTGAGGATTCTCATCCATGGAATCCTTCCCAAGCCCTCTCTAAGTTTATTGAAATTAGCTCTTTTAAAGTCCAAGACTCTAGTTTGACTGTGTTCTATTGCTTGTGCTTCCGTAATGTTGAATTCCAATATTGCATGATCACTTCCTCCCAAGGTTCCTGTGGCTTCAACACCTTCTATCATTTCATCTCTGTTAGTGAGAATTAGATCCAAAATGGCTAATCCCCTAGTTCCCTAATCGGGTCTGGTGAAATTCACATTTTGACAATTTGGCATAAAGCTTGGCGTTCAATAATTTCTTTAACACTTCTCTCAACAGTTTTATGTGATCAGTCATATTCGTGCTGTATATCAGGATGTCATCAAGGTACACCAGAACCCCTTTGTACAAGTGATCATGTAGGACCTCGTTAATCAACTGCATGAATACGGCTGGGGCACCCTGTAGTCCAAATGGTATGACTTTGAACTGATAGCTCCCCATAGGACAGTTGAAGGCAGTTTTCCACTCGTCTCCCTCCTTTATTCTCACCCGGTAATATGCCTCTCTCAAGTCTAATTTAGTGAAGACACTCCCCTTAGCCAGATGGGTTAATAGGTCCTTTAGGAGGGGGAGGGGGTATTTGTTTTCCACACTCACAGCGTTGAGACCCTTATAGTCTACGCAGAGACGAAGAGACCCATCTTTTTTTTCTTTGAACAACACAGGGGCTCCCACGGTAGATTTGGCCCGTTCAATGAACCCCCTCGCTAGGTTTTTGTTCACGTATCGCTGCATCTCCTCCATTTCGAGGGGGGACATAGCGTACATTCTTGGTCGTGGGAGCTTGGCTCCTTGCACCAGTTCGATAGAGCAGTCATTGGGTCTGTGAGGGGGCAGGGCATCGCATTCTTTTTCACTAAATGCCTCCGCTAGGTCCCGGTATTCGTTGGGGATGAGTGGTTCGCCTGGTGGTGGTGAGGCAGCCATGTGCGCTCGCTCATTGGGTGGCCTAAAGTGTCCCGCAACGTCAGTTGAATCAGTGGGAGGCTTAGGCCCTATAGGTAGTCTCACAGTTCTCATTCCTTTCTCCCACCAGATAAATGGCTTCCATTTGTCCAACCAGGCTAATCCTAGGATCACAGCCTCAGTCATTTTTGGGGCCACCAGGAAGCGAATAAACTCCCAGTGCTCACCTATTTCTAGGCGTAGGGGCTCAGTTAATTGTGTGACTAGAGTCCCTCCCATCAGGGAGCCATCGGCTTGCTCAAACCTCACAGGTTTGGAGAGCTGTTTTGCCCGTATGCCCATTTTCATGGCAAAGGGCAGGCTAATAATGCATCGGGTGCATCCAGAATTGATTAGCACGTTTAAGTCTATTTGTGCCCCCGACTTAGGGATTATAAGTTTGGCGGGCAGTGAAAAAGGCGGGATTTGTCAACTCACCATCGGGTCGTTCTCTCCTTCATCGCTGTCAAAGGAGGGTAGAGCAGGGGCGGGTCCACCCGGAGTCCCGGCGTCCTCTTGTGTGGGGGGTGTAACCTGGGCAACAGGTTCTTGCGTGACCCGGTTGGATTTTTCTCTCGTTAGCCGCTGGGCAGGTTTCCTTCTCGCCGCTGGTTCTGGTCTGCTCTGCAGTCGGGGGTAGGGGACTGGACAGGTTGCTGCTCGATGTCCCTCCTGTCCGCACCGAAAACACTTAATTGACGGGCCTGCGGGTGGCCTGGGTCTCTCAGCCATCGCAGTAGTTGGAGGTTTTAGTGGGGGTGATTGTTGTTTGGGTTGCTCTAGCTGCTGCTCGGATTCAGGTGGGGGAGGCTTCTTATAGCGGGCGAGCTGAACGTCTAGCTTCACCGCTGCCTGGTACCATTCTTGCAGCTGATCAGGTACTGCTCGATAGAAGCAGGCCTGAGAGAGGTGATCGTCTAATCCCTCAATGAAGTGATGGATTAGGGATTGCTCTGGCCACCCCTCTATTCGACCTGCTATCTTGCGAAACTCTCGCACGTACTCCAGGGCACGCCTGCCGGCTTGTTTTATTTTGTGGATTTGTTCTCTTGCTTTGAGGCCAAGGGATGGGTCCTCAAATCTTTCTCTCAGGCCTAGGAGGAAGAGGTGGGGGTCCTCCAATTCTGGGGCTTGCTCATTATATAAATTGTTCAGCCATTCGGATGCTTCTCCCTCTATGCTGGACGCAATCACATCGACCATGGCCCCTGGGTCCTGGTAGAGATAGGCCCAGCAATTCAAGTGAGAGTGCACTTGGTTGAGGAAAAAAATCAGCTTCTCTGGGTCCCCATCGAAGGTTGCTCTGAAAGGTGGAGCAATTATAGGCTGTTGGGGCCCCCACTGTGGCTGTTGCTGCTGGCCCCATCCTGGGTGCTGGTTTATGCCCAGGGGTTGCACGTTCGGGGGCTGGGGCCAATCTCCTTGCTGTGGTCGTTCTCCCACCAGCTGCTGATCTCCTGGCTCCTGCACCACCCCAAGCTGTTGCAAGGCCTCTATTAGCTCTGGCAAGCTGAGAGGATTTATAGGCTGTTGGGGCCCCCACTGTGGCTGTTGCTGCTGGCCCCATCCTGGCTGCTGATTTATGCCCAGGGGTTGCACGTTCGGGGGCTGGGGCCAATCTCCTTGCTGTGGTCGTTCTCCCACCAGCTGCTGATCTCCTGGCTCCTGCACCACCCCAAGCTGTTGCAAGGCCTCTATTAGCTGTGGTAAGCTCAGAGGCTGTTTACCCTCTGCCTGCGGATAATGCCACACTCCCCATTGTTGCAGAGGCCTCAGACTGGGATTCCCTCTCTCTTCAGGGCTGGAGTCCCTGACAGGGGAAGACAGGGTCTTGAAGGCTGTCTGATCTACAATGGAGGGGCTGTAGGCTTCTCTCTGCAGGAGTGGATTTCTGCTTCTCATCTCTGGGTTTTCAAATGTTTCCAGTGACTCACCCAAACCTTGAGTGGCAGGCGGTCCGTTATCTCTCCACCGATTTGCATTTGTCTGCCAGAATTCATCTTCCCACAGCATGCTGTCTGTTGCTTCCCCCTCTGGGATATCAGCAGCTGCCGGGTTATATTCAAGCAAACTCCCGTTTCTCATGATAGCTTTTCCTCCTCCTCTTTTCCAGCATCATCCAAGCCTAGGAGGAAGAGGTGGGGGTATTGCACCCCCAGTTGTTTGAAAAGGCTGTAGATCTTGGCATGTTGTCAAGGTTCCGACTAATGGAACACTTCAAAGAACTTCCAGGCATTGTTTATTCTGAAAAGTCTTTAATCATATGAACACAGTGTCGGCACAGCATGGATGGATGCCAAGATCTGAACTTCCTTTTCTTTGCACATAACATTCCAAGCTATTCCCCTCCCCTATTTTGCAGTCATAATTCACATTTTCCAATTAGCTTGAAGGGCAAAGATTCACTTCTGTTCCTTATCCCGCGCTTTCTCCTCCCCTACCACCATCATCCAAATTAACTCTAAAAATACCAGACAGTTCTGCATATCTTGTCAAAGCAATAATATCCAATATTAGCAGCATTGACAGAGACAGGAGAGGCTATAAAAGGAGGCAGTTTGGGCGGGAGAGGGAGAGAGAAAAAAAGCAGCAGCCTTGGGAGGAGGCGGAGTCAGCTCTAGCTGCACCGAAGGGAAAGAAAAAGGAGGAGGGTGGGGAGAGAGGAGAGGAGAGGAGAGGAGATCAAGCAGGCTGGCCAGCCATGAGCCGATCTACAACTGCTGTGGCAGCCACCTGTGCTGACAGCAGCAAACAGGCAAGAAATGCAGGGGGGAGGGTCGCCCTCCATGAGGAATGAAAAAAGACAGCAATGGCTGGAGGTGAGGCACGGAGGAGGGAGGGAGAGAGATGGAGAGTGGAAGGATTCTTATGTGTTTTTGTGACTTTGAAATTCTGGGATTTGTGCAATGTGGGCTTTGTGTTCTTAAGGAGTGTTTGGCAATTTCTATTTGGCTGATGGCTGATGTCTTGTGTTAGCTTCTATTGCTCTGCTATTGTTAGCTGTAGGTTTTGCTGCAAGGGATTTTGAAGTATTTTTCTCCTGAATGGATTTTGCCTGTAGCATTCCTTTACTTATGAATGGAGCCATTTGGGGAGGCTGCCTTAGCCGGCAGCCAGTACTTATTTACATTTTATTTTCTTCCTTAAGTGCCGGCTGCCGGCTCCTTAACTTTCTTTTCTAGCCAGTAGCTAATTCTTAAAGGGGAATGTGCCTTTTTAAGCTAGTTCCCTCAATGGCTTCTCTTTTCTGTCTCTGGAGGCTTTTCCTTGTTTGATGAATATATGGAAGAGGCAACATATGGGGTGGGGTTTCAAATTCTTCCTTCAGAAGGAGATGGGAATGAGAAAGAGGGAGGCAGGGATAGAGGGATGGAAGGAAATCCCACCTTAGCACTTGGCCACCAGCAGCCCTGCCATTGACTTTGCTTGTCAAAAGGTTGCAAAAGGGGATCACATGACCCTGGGACACTGTGACCATCATAAATATGAATCAGTTGCCAAGCATCCAAATATAAATCACATGACCCTGGGCATGCTGCAATGGTCATAAGTGTGAAAAATGGTCATAAGTCATTTCAGTGCAATTGCAACTTTGAACAGGTTTTTTTTGTTGGTCATCAAGTTTTTGACACCTTGCTAGGTGGTACTCGAATATTGCCATATCCTAAAAGTGGTACAATTGGTGAAAAGGTTGAAAAGCCCTGGCCTAGGGGATTGTGTGTGTGTGTGTGTGTGTAAAAGTGTGTTTGTTTCCTTGAATCATTTCCCACCATTGACCAGAGCTGGGCAGAAGGGTTTGCCTCAGCCGCACCTAGACCCCCCCTCATGTCTGGGGGTGTTTAGAAAGCAAGGGGGGCTAACCTTGTACTCTCGTGCTCCAACGGGTTGTGAATGTTGAACTTTATTTGTGGTTTGTGGTTGCTCCTTATATATTTTCCACTGTTGACCAGGCCTAGGCGTGATACTGATATTAGCTGCCCGTAGCCCCCTGCGAGGCCGTTGTGCTATTGACCAGGGGTGTTTACATTGCAAGGGAGGTCAGTGGATCTCTTGTGGCCCAACAGGCTGTGTAAGTGGTGTGAGAGACTTAGACACATGGGCTCAAGGAAGACCTGTTAGAATAAATAAAAAGAAGGAATGTGCCCTCAGCCCCTTTGAGTGTGTTATCAGGAACTTTGATAAGCTTAAAACCCGTCGGGATATGAAAATTGAAACTCTAAGTACAATGCCCTCTGGCATCAGGATATGTCTACTGTTTGGCCCAAAGGGGGGTCCATAGATTTGGGGGGTTTTGAAACTATGGGAGATTACGCTCAAAGAGGCATGAATCATGATCAACAAGTTTATTATGCACTTTTTTGGACCTTACAAAGGAATAAGCAGATGCTTAAAGACTGTGGGTTGTGGCAACCTCCCACAACACCAAGTTTTCCTGCTTTATCTTCTGCTCCACCACCTTACAAGGGGATTTACCCCCTCACAGAGCAGGTAGCTATTGGAAGGGGGGACACTAATAAGGTCCTGGTTCATACCCCCTTCTCCACATTTGACCTTTGTGCATGGAAGGACCGATTAGGTTCTTACACTGCAGCCCCACACAAATATTCTGAATTGGTTCTGTCTATTATTCGAACTCATAACCCTAATTGGGCAGACCTCCAAGCCATGCTGGATGTCTTTTTAACAACAGAAGAAAGGCGTCTGGTAGGAAATGCTGCCAAAAAATTAGCTGAAGAAAGGAAGGTCCTTTGTCCTGAAACTGACCCTAGATGGATCATCGATACTTATGAAAGCAGAGACTATGAACACTTAAAAGGTTTTCGAGACATTCTTGTCACTGCATTGCAGACTGCTATCCCTAAACAGAAAAAATTGGGCAAAATTTATGATGTTCATCAGTTGCCATCAGAGAGCCCCAGTGACTTCCTTGAGCGCCTTTACCAAGCCTTCCGGAAATATAGTGATTTGGATCCAGAAGCTCCAGAAAACTCCCGCTTGGTGAACATGCTCTTTATTGGGCAGAGTGCCCCAGATATTAGGCACAAATTACAGAAGCTGGAGGGGGCTTCAGCTGACACAATTGGAAAATTGTTGGAAGTAGCTTATAAAACCTATGTATCAAGACCAGAAGTAACAGCCAAAGGGGTTAAAAGGGATGAAAAATGAAGCATTGTTTTGCTGGCTCAAGCTCTACAACGGGCACCCCTAGCGGGAGGGGGAAGAAGTGGAACTCGCGGAAGAGGATGGCGAGGAGCGGTAGGGCCCCCTCGGGAGAAAAGTGGAATGATGCCACCGAGATTCCAGGCACCCCCGGAACGTCCAATGCAGTCTCTTGCCCTAAGATAGGACCAGTGTCGTATATGTAAGAAATTTGGCCACTGGGGCAGGGAATGTCCTTTACGTTCCCTTCCCAGCCATCCTATAGGGCGTGCTACTCCACAACCACGCTTTAAATACTAGGGGGGGGTCAGGGGCTGGGGGGCCTTTGTCTCCCTGCCCTTTCAAATGATTCTCCCTCTGCACCCCTGGCAAAGTTTAAATTCGGAGGGAAAACAATACCTTTTTTGATTGATACAGGGGCATCACGTTCAGTATTAAATAAGCCCCTTGGAAATTCTTCCTCACAAACATTCCAGGTTATTGGGGCCAGTGGCCAATCTATGTCAGCAGCAATACTTGACCCTTTAGAATGTTCTTTAGGTGATACTCGCCTTACTCATCAATTTCTTTACCTTCCAGATTGCCCTATGCCCCTTTTAGGGTGTGATTTGCTTGCTAAGTTACAGGCAACTATCTCTTTCAAAGGGGACCAGGTTGAATTATCAGTTCCCCCTGAACAAGCCTGGCATGCCCTGTCCCTTCAACTTTCCTCATCTGAGGACACACATGAGTGTCCTGGTTTGCTAGATTGCTTTGTTGACTGTATGGTATTCAGGGGTCCCTGGCCGGGCTATTAACGCAGTTCCGGTGGAAGTAGCCTTGCACCCTGATGCACTGCCAGTCTCCATTCGTCAATATCCAATTAGCTTGGAGGCTTTACAAGGGTTAGAGCCCCTCATTACTAATTTCCTTGCTTATGGGCTTCTCAGGGAAACTGTTAATCCTTATAATACACCAATTCGGCCTGTTAAAAAGCCGGACAGCTCTATTTGTTTCTGCCAGGACTTAAGAGCAATTAATCAGATCACTGTGACATTGTATCAAATTGTGCCTAACCCCTATACGCTGATTTCTCAACTGGGTCCACATCTTACTTGGTACACTGTTATTGATCTAAAAGACGCTTTCTTTTGTGTCCCTTTGGCTCTTGTTAGCCAGCCCCTCTTTGCTTTTCAGTGGCAACATAGGCAACTTTGCTGGACTGTTTTACCTCAAGGATTTAAAAATAGCCCTACTATTTTTGGTACTGTCCTGGCCACTGATTTAGCCACATGGTGACCTGTGGAGAACACTACTGCTGTGGTATTACAATATGTCGATGACTTACTGGTAGATGCCCCCACTGAGGGCGATTGTCTTTTGCATTCAGTTTCTTTGTTAAATTCCCTTTGTTATTGGGGCTATAAAGTTTCCCGTACTAAAGCCCAGCTTGTTAAACAGGAGGTTCGGTATTTAGGTTATATTCTGTCACAAGGGACTAGAAAATTATCCCTGGAGAGGATCCAGGCTGTGTGCCTCCTTAAGCCACCTGGCACTAAGCGTCAGCTTAGGGGTTTCTTGGGAATGGCAGGTTTCTGTCGTATTTGGATTCCAAATTTTGCTTTAATGGCTAAGCCCTTGTATCAGGCCACTACAGGCTCAGATAAAGAACCCTTTGAATGGACCAAGGATTGTCATTTGGCATTTGATAACATTAAAACTGCTTTAGTCAATGC
This sequence comes from Azemiops feae, assembly GCA_023970755.1. Taxonomy (NCBI): domain Eukaryota; kingdom Metazoa; phylum Chordata; class Lepidosauria; order Squamata; family Viperidae; genus Azemiops; species Azemiops feae. The sequence goes on along the minus strand of JALGBA010001940.1, from coordinate 171,881 downwards.
TCCAGCCCTTGGCATTCCTGATGTCACTAAACCATTCACCTTGTATGTGGCTGAAAGTAAAGGGGTGGCTGCTGGGGTCCTTACTCAAACCCTTGGTACTTGGTCTCGCCCTGTAGCCTATTTTTCCAAACAACTGGATCCTGTTGCTCAAGGATGGCCAGCATGCCTTCGGGCTGATGCAGCTGCTGTTCTCCTTTTGGAGGCTGCTGAACAATTAACCTTTGGGGCTCCTATCACAGTGGAATCACCCCATTCCATCCAGTATTTGTTAGCATCCAAGGGGGGCCATTGGCTTACAGCCTCCCGACTGGAGCGGTATCAAAATGTTGCAGAAAACCACAGGACTCAGACCACGGAATCAAAAGAAGTTGGTTTATTTGCGCAAAGGTTCAGAGCAAAAATCATAACAACCTCTGAACCCCTTCTCATGGAATTACAAGTACATATATACTCTTTTAGAAACAGCAAAACACGGAAATGTAACTTGTTAGCATTGATTGGTTACTTGAATGACAGCCCCCTTTCAGCCCCCCTGTTGCTATGCTAAAGTAGTTAAATATCTTGTCCCCCTCTCATGGATCGAGGTCACAGGTATCTTGCCAATCATCTAAGTTTCCGGCAGCACATTTGTGGTTAGCTACCAGTGAGAGCAAGACATAGAAGCGAGACATATGTGGTTAACTGTAATAGAGCTTCAAGCTTGACACCTTTGTGCGACTGACAGATGAACTTGTGGTTTGACATTTTCCATTTCCTTTTTGCCTCTTCTAACTAATACACGCATTTAAGACTCGTCCTGTTTTATGACTTATGTCTTGTTTTATGTCCTGCCTTATTCCCCCCTTTGAGACTCCATTTTAGGTAACAATTGAGTCTCACTTTTACAGTTTCTACTTGAGCATTAGCTTTTTCCCAACAAGCGAAGATAGCTGAGCAGAAATCGCATATATGGATAGGCATAATATATGGCATGATTAACACTTTAGACTGGCACACATCTTTCTGTTTCCTGCTGCCAGTTCAAGATAGAGGCAGATAGCACCAATAAGAAAAAGCGGAAAATCTATCTCAGAATTCCTCTTCCTCAGGCACGTCCTCCAATCCCCAGGGTCTCATCCATACATACTCTCCACTGGCTGGATCCTCACTTTCCCTTTGTGGGTCTGAGGTGAACCTATTTTCCAAGGATCCTTCTATCACAACTAATTCCTTTTCAACCCTGATTTTTTTCACTGATCTCATAACTAATTGTCTGATTAAAGGTATTACACAGAGGATGAAGGCTAGTCCTGCTATTCCACATAATAACACAAACAGCATTTGTTTCCTCAATGTCCCCGGAGCCTTCTTCAAGTGTGAGAAGAGTTAATTGGCCATTCTCACAACATTTGGGACTATCATTCAGGGTCTCATTACTCAACATGCCACTTGCAAACATTAGCCAAAGCCATAGAAGACTCATGTTTGACAATCAATGTCAACTTTCTTTTCTTTTCTATCTTACAAGCCCAATATCCCACTCAGTTTCACACTCACAGTCACACCAAAGGGAGCAATTGCAATTATGAAATTACCATATCAGGAAGATGGATGGGATTAGGTGTGATTTGGGAAAGGACAGGGTCAGTCTTGGGTGAGCCACACAGCCGAGTCTTATTTGCTAAATATAATGCCCACACTCCCAAGACTCCTACTATACAACAGAGAACCCACTCCCAAGGTGCTTCAAACATAAGTGTCCCCAAGAGATACACACTGTCCTTGGTCACAGTCAGTGCTTTTTAGGCGCAACACCTGTTTCTTTGGGATTGGGATGTTTCCAGAAGAAAAGGTGTCCAATACAACAGGTCACAATCAGGGTAATCAGAATCACTGCACCTATGGCTATGTATTGTCGGACTACCATTCCTTGAAATAGATCTAACCTACACCACACACTCCTAACACTTTAACAGCTGTCTTCCTCGTTCTTGTCTTCAGCCGTACGTAGAGGGTCAGCTTCCGGAGTGACACCAGTAAGGCCTCTTCTGCCCCGTATGTTGCCTGCCCGTTGCCGGTAGGGCAGTTATAGGGGGTGCTTCTTCAATCATACCACTAAAGGGCGGGCCTCGTCCTGTTCTGCCTCCCAATATTCATCAACTGCGGGCTTAACTCGAGTCCAGTGAATCCAAGACTTGGATTCTAACACCTTTACTGCAAGTGGAGAACACATGACCACAGTATACGGGCCCTTCCATTTAGGTTTCAAGTTTTCCCCTTTCCAGTGTTTTACCCATACTTTGTCTCCCACTTGAATATTATGACTGGGGGTACTCAAAAATGGTGGACTGAGGGACACACAATATTGTTGGATTTCTTGTATTTGCTTGTTTAACTCTCCCACCATTTGACTCACCCATGTAGTTCCTAATTGACTTAAGTCCCCTATATGATTTTTCAAGTTATTACTTATGATAGGGGGTCTTCCAAACATCATTTCAAAAGGAGATAGCCTAATTCCTTTTCGAGGGGTGCACCGCACAGACCAAAGTGCTAGTGGCAATGCATCCACCCACTTAAGGTGAGTTTCAAGGCACACCTTTGTCACCTTTTCCTTTATTGTCTGGTTTATTCTCTCTGCCCTTCCCCCAGATTGAGGATGAAAAGCACAATGAAACCTCCAGTGCGTCCCTAAGGATTTAGCCAGCGTCTGATTTACTTGATGTACAAACTCAGGTCCATTATCTGATGATATGAATGAGGGTATTCCATATCTGGGAATAATCTCCTTGAGTAAGATTCTGGCCACTTCTCGTGCCTGTTTGGTGTTGGTGGGGAAACATTCAGGCCATCCTGAATAATTGCACACTAGGACTAACATTGCTTTATATAGTCCACATTTTGGCATTTCTGTAAAATCAACAACCAATGAATCCATAGGATAATATCCCTTAGGCTGACTTCCTGGCGGAAGAATAGGTCCTTGTCTTGGATTAACCTGGGCACAAATGTTACATCTTTCAATTGCATGGGCACATAGCGAGTGAAGACGATTGATATACACAATATGGTGGAGGGCTTCAGCTAATGCACTCTTTCCCATGTGAGTAGTTGAATGAGTTTCCTTTACCACTGGCCAGGCTAAATTGTCAGGTACAAAAATCCTTCCATCTGGGAGTACATACCATTCTCCCTGCCTGTGTCCTTGCAAATCTACACTTGCCTGTAAGTCTTCTGCTTTAGTATATCTAGGACTCAGTCCTTGTGGCATTTCCAATGCTACATAAGCTGTCATGTCAGGGTAAGCTTGGCTGTTTCGGGTTGCTGATAACCTTGCTTCTCTATCAGCTGCTCTATTTCCTTGGGTTACTTCATCTTGTCCCTTTTGATGTCCTTTACAGTACATGACAGCTACCCTCTTTGGTCCCAAGACTGCTGTTATAAGTCTTTCAATCAGAAGAGGATGTTTAATTTCTTTTCCTGCAGCTGTTAAGAGTCCTCTCTCTCTATAGACTGCAGCATGTACATGTAATGTGAGGAATGCATATTTAGAATCAGTCCAAATGTTTATACTTTCATCTCTTGCTCTTTCCAGTGCTCGTATAAGAGCCCACAGTTCTGCTGCTTTGCTTGAGCACTTGTGCCTTTTGGGAGTGGCCCACTTTCTATGACTTTATCAAGTGAGACTACTGCATAGCCTGCATATCGTTCTCCTGTTGCAATCAAACTTGACCCATCAGTAAACCAATTATAGTCCACTGTTTTCAGTGGCACATCAGTTAAATCAGGTCTACATGAGAATTGACTTTCTATCACTTGCATACAGTTATGTTCAACTTTAGGACCTGGTATAGGCAATAGGGTGGCTGGGTTTAGGCCATTTGTCTGCTTCAATGTCACTTGAGGGTTTTGAATGAGGAGAGCTTGATACTTATAAATTCTGGAGTTAGTTATCCATAAATGTCCCTTTGTTTCCAAAACTCCACGAATTGCATGACTGGTATAGATTGTGGTTAGTTGTCAATTTATTAGCTTCCTCTATCAGGAGAGCTGTGGCTGCCAGAATTTTAAGACAATGTGGCCATCCCTTTGATACTCCATCAAGTTGTTTTGACAAGTAAGCTATGGGTTGTTGCCAACTTCCCTTTTCTTGAGTCAGGACTCCAAGAGCCATATTATTCTTTGAGTTCACATACAAATTGAAAGGTTTCTCGAGTTTGGGAAGTCCCATAACAGGAGCTTGAGATAATGCCAATTTTAAAGCCTCAAAAGCCTGTTTTTGTTCATGCGTCCAAATAAAGGGCTCTCTTTCTCCCCCCTTTGTGGACTCATACAGTGGTTTGGCTAACAGGGCAAAATTCGGTATCCATATTCTACAATATCCCGCTGCTCCTAGAAAGCCCCGTAATTCTCTCCTATTAGTTGGCTCTGCAATTCGGCATACAGCTTCCTTTCTCTCATGTCCTATTGCTCTTTGACCTTGACTTATAGTATAACCTAAGTATTTAACCTGGGGTTTCACTAATTGGGCTTTCTTCCTTGAGGCACGGTATCCTTTGTCCATCAACAGATGAAGTACTTGGTTGGTGTTGTCCCAACAAGTTTCCTTTGTCTGTCCAGTTATTAAAACATCATCAACATATTGGAATAGTACATCTCCTTCCTCGCCTGGCTGGAAGTCTTCTAAGTCTGAGGCCAAGGCATTGCCAAAAAGAGTAGGTGAATTTTTAAATCCCTGAGGAAGTCTGGTCCAAGCATATTGTTTTCTCTGGCCTGTTACTGGGTCTTCCCACTCAAAAACAAACAGCTTCTGACTGTCCTTATGTATTGGGATCATAAAGAAAGCGTCTTTCAAATCTACCACAGAGAACCAAACAGCTGATGCTGGAATCAAGCTCAGGAGGGTATATGGGTTAGGCACTACAGCATGTACAGTAACTGTAGCATTATTGACAATACGCAAATCTTGGGCTGGTCGAAATGAGCCATCAGGCTTTGGGATGGGTAAGATTGGGGTGTTCCAAGGAGATTGAATAGTTGTTAAAATGCCTGCCTTTAAGTATTTGGTAATATGATCTTGAATTACTTCTGTAATGGGGCGAGGATAATTTCTCTGCCGGAGACGAATAGGCACTGCCAGAGGCTTCACTTGAATGACTAGTGGTGTATGGTGACCTGCATGTCCTGGCGGATTATCTTCTGCCCATAACTGGTGCACATCAAACTCCTGCCAAGTATCGAGGACTTGAACCTCTTGGGCCACCATTATTCGCCACATCTTATCTGGAGGATGCTTCATTACTAGTGTCGTTTCGTCTTTTTCAAATGACAAAGTTGCCCCCATTTAAATAACATGTCTCGACCCAATAAGGGAATGGGACACTCAGGCATATATAGGAATTGGTGTTCAATGTCCCTTCCACTTAGGGAACATCTCAGGGGCTTTAGAAAAGGGTGACCATTTACTGAACCATCAACTCCCTATACATTTATGACATCAGCAGAGAAGGGAGCCAATAACTTAGTAACTACAGATCTAGATGCCCCCGTATCTACTAAAAAGGTCATATTATTGCCCCCTATCTTCATTCGGACCAAGGGTTCAGGGGGGGCTTGACTTAAACCCGGTCCCCTTCAGTCCTCAGGCCATTGCTCAACTGCGGCCAAACCTATGGCCTCCACTTGTTCTTGAAATTGGCCTCGACCTCTTCCTTGGAATCCATATGGACGAAACATTTTTCCTCTTTTTTCTCCCTGGAAATCATATATTTTGACTTCTCCAGTTAAATGTCCACGTCCCTGTTCTATTCTTCCAAGTTCAAACCTTTTAGGACATTCATGTTGCCAATGTCCCTCTTCTTTACACAAAACACACTGATTCCTTCCTAGGGTTCTGGAATTGCCTGACAATGCAGCTGCCAGCAATTCAGCCTTACGTTGCATTTTACCTTCTTTCTTCTTCTCTTCCACCTTCTCTCTATTCACATAAACTTTACGTGCAATTTCCATCAATTGACTCATAGTCATGCCCAATGCCCCTTCTTGTTTCTGAAGTTTCTTTTTAACATCAGGGGCACTTTCCTTTGAATTCCTTGCACTCCTGCCCCCTGAACTTGAATATTGCCATCATCAACATTTGCCGGTTGAATTGGGACCGGTAGTTGCATGCCTTGGGCCATAGGACGATGCACAGGGGCGTATGGAGGAGGATTATCTTCTTCATAGGGTTCAGTCTTTAAGACAGGTTTGGCTTCAGTCTGACTCTTCGTGACCTGAGATCTGGGATTTCTATTCATTCTGGCCACGCAGACCCGCATGAATTCCACTCTGCATTTGCGAAGCCATTCAGGATTCTGTTTTACTACTACTTGCCACTGGTCAATATATTGGTATTGATCTGGGTGACCATGATCTGGGTCAGTAACAATTTGGTGGACTTTTGAGATTATGTCTAGATTAAAACTACCTTCAGCCTTCCATCCTACATTGAACGTTGGCCATTCATTTTCACAGAATTTCTTTAAGTCTCCTAGATTGGCCTTGGGGTCTCCATAATCTCCACTAAAACCTTTCTTAAAATTTCTCAACATACACTGAAGAGGTGTCCAAGGGACACTTCCTTCACCACCCATTTTCTAAGACACTGCCACTGACCTGTGATGCCGGACGTTCCAACGGTCACCAACAGGAACTGCAATGGCTTAACCACCCACACAACAACTCTTGGGCCTCTTTAGGATGCGCCGATCCCGGACCCAGGGGGGTGATCAGGCCCCCTCTTCCACTCTCAAAACGAGTGGGTCTACAATTCCACAATACTTGCCTGCAGGCGTCTTCTTTTCAACTGACGTGTGTGACTTATTTTGATTCCGTTCAGGTTCTTGGATCGGTCGGTTGTCCACCAAATACCCCTACGGTGCCGTCCGCCTCCTTCTGGAGAAATCATCCGTGACGGCTGAAGGTTTAGCGTGACGGCCCCGCTTGGGCACCGGTCGGTCCGTGCCGTCCTCAGCAAAATATTGCTCCAAGTCCCATCTTGGGTCGCCAGAAAAATGTTGCAGAAAACCACAGGACTCAGACCACGGAATCAAAAGAAGTTGGTTTATTTGCGCAAAGGTTCAGAGCAAAAATCATAACAACCTCTGAACCCCTTCTCATGGAATTACAAGTACATATATACTCTTTTAGAAACAGCAAAACACGGAAATGTAACTTGTTAGCATTGATTGGTTACTTGAATGACAGCCCCCTTTCAGCCCCCCTGTTGCTATGCTAAAGTAGTTAAATATCTTGTCCCCCTCTCATGGATCGAGGTCACAGGTATCTTGCCAATCATCTAAGTTTCCGGCAGCACATTTGTGGTTAGCTACCAGTGAGAGCAAGACATAGAAGCGAGACATATGTGGTTAACTGTAATAGAGCTTCAAGCTTGACACCTTTGTGCGACTGACAGATGAACTTGTGGTTTGACATTTTCCATTTCCTTTTTGCCTCTTCTAACTAATACACGCATTTAAGACTCGTCCTGTTTTATGACTTATGTCTTGTTTTATGTCCTGCCTTAAGATTGCACTCCTTGACAACCCACAAGTTCATATCAAGCGCAGTAGCAGGTTCAATCCAGCGACCTTTCTTCCCCAACTGGAACAGGATAGTGATCATGATTGTGTGCAGACTGTTACGGAAGTATTTTCTGGCCGGCCGGATCTAACTGACCAGCCATTAGAGGAAGCAGACAGGGACCTGTATACAGACGGCAGCAGTTTTATGAGTCAGGGAGAAAGGCTAGCTGGCTATGCCGTGGTCACATTGGATCAGGTGGTGGAAGCAGTAGCTCTCCCTGCAGGTACCTCAGCTCAGAAAGCTGAACTCATTGCCTTGACGAGGGCCTTGGAATTATCAGAGGGTATGGTTATTAATATCTTTACAGACAGTACATTTGCTTTTAGTGTTCTACATGTATATGGGGCCTTGTGGAAAGAACGTGGTTTGCTCACCGCTCAAAGCACCCCTGTAAAATATGGACAGGATATTTTGAGGCTGCTGGATGCTATTTTGCTCCCACGCAAGGTGGCTGTCATGCATGTGAGGGCCCATGGTAAGGATGATACTAAACATGGAAAGGGAAATGCCTTGGCCGACCGCACTGCAAAGTCTGCCGCATCAGGTCCCCTGTCCCCTTGGTATGTGAGTGCACTTGTACCTTCACTTTTGCCTGTGCCGGCTCCAACATACACTTCACAGGATAGGCACAGAGCTTATAAAATGGATGCTGTTTATCAAGGACAATGGCTGGAGAAAGATGGGAAACGCCTTCTCCCAGATCATGAATTATGGGCCCTCTTACGGGAATTGCATGCCAGCACTCATTGGGGTTATAAGGCCATGGCTAAGTTTCTTATAAAGGACTATATTTGTCCTGGGATATATGACAAGGCCCTCACAACAATCAAGCAATGTATAATTTGTCAATGTAATAATCCTGTGAAGACTATTAAGTTTCCCTTGGGGAGGCTTAGGGCTGGCCATGCTCCTGCTAGTTTTTGGGAGGTTGATTTTACTGAGTTGCCAAGGAAACAGGGTTTTTGATACTTGCTCGTTTTTGTAGATGCTTTCTCTGGATGGATTGAGGCTTTTCCCTGCCATACTTACAAGGCACGTGAGGTGGTCAAAGCCCTTCTAAAGGAAATTATCCCACGTTTTTTCTTTCCGTACCAAGGCATTGGCTCTGACAATGGGCCCCACTTTATCTCTGACATTAGCCAGCAGGGGTCTCGGGCCCTCGGTATTGATTGGCAGCTTCATTCGGCCTACAGGCCCCAATCTTCGGCACGTGTGGAGAAGGCTAATGGCGTTCTTAAACGTCATCTTGCCAAGCTTGCTCAGGAGACACATCTTACTTGGGTCCAGGCACTACCCCTCACTCTTTTGCGTGTGAGAACCGCCCCCAAGCAACCTCTTGGCCTGTCCCCCTTTGAGATCATGTATGGTCGGCCCTTTCTTTATCATTCTTCCTTATCCACTTCCCTCCCTGTTTTTGGAGACCAGACCCTCAGAAAATATATACACTCTCTTGCTAATAATGTTTCTTCCATTTCTCAAGCTGTTCAGGCCCTCCATCATCCGGGATTGGATCATCCACTCCATCCTTTCCTTCCTGGTGATTGGGTGCTTGTCAAGTCCTGGACTGATTCTGGCCCTTTAGCTGAGCGCTGGAAAGGACCCTTCGTTGTTCTTCTCGCTACCCACACAGCAGTCAAGGTTGCTGGAATTCGTACTTGGATTCATCACACTTGCCTTCGCTCTTCTTTGCCACCTTCTGATGCTGAGGACCAAGTTGCTTGGACTGCGGCCCCTGGTGCTGAGGATGACCTTGGTCTGAAGCTTCTGTTTGTGGGCCAACACTAACCTGTATGCCGGGACGTTTTGGTCGTTGTGATACCTGTGCCCGACGGGCTTCCACACGGGCGGTTTTCTCTCACCGGCTTCCTGCTTACTTGCACCGCAGGCATCGCTCCTCTCTGTCTTGACTGTCATCTTGTTTTCTGTTTCGGTTGTTCATATTTTATTTTTTGTTACTCTATCTTGTTTTTCTTTCCCTACTCCATGTTTTCTTTCTTTCTTTCTTTTTGTGGAGCCTGATCTACCCTTACGGGGGGGATTATGGAAAGGGTGGCCAGGTTCTGGCCATGGTCAAGGTATGTGACATGGCAAGGGGCACAGACCCTCCAGACATGGACTCCCTTGATACCTTGCCACAATTGAGGCCTCCCACTGTGTCTCGGAGGAGAAGGTCTCCTCTTACCCATAGTCGGGAGACTCCAGATGCTGGCCAGGAAAACCCAAAGACCCCATCACATGTATCTCACCCTGGAAAGATAGTTCCAGGACTTCAGCCAGATGTTTCCCATAATGCTGATGTTGGACCTAAAAGGGGCACTTTGCACGATAAAGCCCAAAGTAAGGCAGCATCTGATATGCTGCCTCCAGGTGAAACCAGACATCAAGAGGGGGTTCTGCCATTTTCAGTTGATCATATCTTGGCACAACAGCCACCTCCTTTTGATTCTGGGGATCCTAAGTCTGTGCCTGAACAGTCTGGGGAATTACAAACATCATTCCCCGTCTTTCCCAGTAAAATAGAAGGTCAAGGTGGTCCCCAATTTCCCAGTCCCTCTTTAGGAATTTGGGGCTCCAACACCCATATACAGAATATGCAAGCGTGGGTTAAGCTTTTGAATGTAACAGATTGCTGGATATGCACACATATACCCCCCACTGGTACACATGAATTGGTCATGGAAGCTACACCCTTAGGAGCCTTTATGTTCAGCATGAACAATGCAACAAGAGGCTGGACACTTCCTGTGTTTGGGGCAGGGAAGCTGCGGATTGCTAAACTAGGGGCGCGTATACAGCACCCTGCAGCAGCTTGCCTTAGTCATTTTAATTCTTCTTCCAGATATAAGTTAGGGATCTATGCACCTTGCACAGTCACATGGAAGGTTAGTACTAGCATGTGGGATGGTTGGCATAGATGTCATCAGACCTTTGGTCTCGACTACAAGAAGGACCCCTCTGCTCTTTGTAGTCTGTTTGCAGCAATGGGACTTATGGCTTATATATCTGGTGTTAGAGCTTATATGCCTGAGGGGTTGGAAGGCAAACCAGGCATTTATCTTGCTAACCACCCGGACTGGTGGTTCCTTTGTGGTCGGTTTGCCTATAAATCTTTGCCAGCTTACTGGTCTGGTACATGTACCGTAGGAATTATCTTTCCCTCTGTTCGTATCATCCAACATAATGATTGGAACTTCCGCATCCGCAATTGGCGGGACGAGGACCACCTTGAGCATGAAGAACATATTGAACACCATCCTATACCTCATGGCCTGGGAAATGCCATTGCACAAGCATTAATTCCAGCTATGGGAGTTGGTTTGAATTATAAATCTATTATAGAATTAGGTGACTGGACAGAGGAAATGTTTAACCACACCATACAGGTGTTTACACAACTCAATAAGAAACAGGGAGAAATATGGGAGGTAGTGCTACAGAATCGCCAAGCATTGGATATGGTACTGGCTGCAAAAGGAGGGGTGTGTGCTTTAGTCCACTCACATTGCTGCACTTTTATAACTGATTATCAAGTTAATATTAGTCACACCATCCATCTCATGGAGGAAGGAATTAAGAATTACCCTAAAGATCTGACTTCCGGTTTGCCAACGCAGCTGCCACGGACGCTGGAAGGCAAGCTCCGTCTTCCACGTCTGATTTCGCATCGCTGGGGGACCCTGGAAAGGGTCGAAAGTTGGGGACCCCCGCTTGATTGCGGGAGGGCGGTAGCCCTTCCGCTCGATCTGGGGCAGCCCTCCAAACCGGCGGACGAAAGACCAGCAATAGAAATATGGCCCAACACTAGGCTGCAGACAGACGAAGTCAAACTTACCACCAGGCACCTATAAAGCAGCGCGGATGAGACTGGGTGAGATCTGAACCTCTCTTCAATCCTAACTATTTTTTCCACCTGTACAAGCTGCCCAAAGTATTTTTCCCCCTGTGGAGAGAGGGAAGGGAAATTCTATCCCACCCTCTAAAAACAGCAGCGACTGACTATCCAGGGGAGTTTAAAACGCTGAAAGAATAACCTGATTCTAACTGGATTTCTATCTTTCTAAAATTTGAGGACTAAAAGATTTCTTACTCATATTGAAGATTTGGGTTTTTACTTACAAAAAAGAAGTAAAATTGGAAAAAGGATTATAAAAATTTTGGACTTAAAAAAAAAATCTTAAACGGTATGGGCGACATCTTGTGGCTAAACCTGATATTACAACTTGTTATTGCCTAAAAGAGACTTGGCTTGAAGCCCAGACTATAGATAAGACTTTTGCAACCTTGGCAGATATCAGCTGTGAGAAGCCCACAAAATTTCAGTGACAAAATTATCTTCATTCTCTGATTGTAAAGCTTTTAACTTAACACACCACTAAGAGAACACAGATGAAGATCAGGAACAGATTCTCTTTATGCTGAAAGCAATTTATAAAACTATTCTTACAGCTTCTGAGGAAATAAGAAGCTACAGAAAAGAACAAGATGTCAGCCTAGATATACAAACCCAAACTTTGATTACAACTAAAGAATCAACTACACAGAATATAATAGAAGAAGTGGAACAATCAAATACTATGATAGAAGATTCAACTGATCAACAAACACAGTTAACGGAAAATCCAGAAAAGGGACTGACAACACTGAAAATGGAAAAGACTTTCTATATAAACCAGAAGAAACCTGAGGATCAAGAACAGAACAGATAAACATTTCAGGACAACTACGTTGAGATGGAAAAACAGAGAGACAATTTGTTAGCCCTTCCAAAAAAATGGTGACTGGATGGCCTCTTTTATCTCAAACAATATATATAATAACAGAGGGAGATCTATTTGATGACTTAAAAGCATGGATATGGAAGGCGAGTTGGCAAAGAAAGAAAGCTAGAATAAGGCTGAAGAAAATTGGGGTTTTGACTTATTAGTGAAGATCAAAATAGAATATACTCAAATAGACAAGATGTGTACTTTGAATACTAGATTTTGTTATGAATTGAGATAAAGAAAACTTTGGTCATTTAAAACTTGGAAGTATAAATATTAAAAGTTAAATTTGAATATTGATTTGTTTATAAAGGTTGAATGTAAAAGTAATTAAGATATATATAAGCTAAAAATTTATTGATAAATGTAATAAACATGTTTTTACTTAGCTGATATAATAAGAACTGTACTAGCTTAAATATGAGATAGTAGACATTAAGAGAAAAAGAGAGGAAGTATTTGATGTTGAAACAAGAGAAATTTTGGTTACTAAATTTAAGACATATGGAAATTAATAGAAAATTAGAATGTTATACTGTATTATTAATTAGATGATGTAAGATGGTGAGAAATAGAATATATTTAAATAGATAAGACGTGTATCCTGAATATTAGACTTTGTGATGAATTGTGATAAAGGGAACTTTGGTTACTTAAAACTTGGAAATTATAAATATTAAATGTTAAATTTAAATATTAATGGGAAACTAAAAATTGGGAAAAAACTAATTAGGACATTGATTGTCTATAAAGACTGAATGTTAAAATAACCAGGATATGTATAAGCTAAAAATTATTGATAAATGTAAGAATGTTATTTTTATTTAATTGATATAATAAGAATTGTATTAGTTTAAACATGAGACAGTAAATACTAAGGGGAAAAGAGAGGAAATATTTAATGGGGTAGTTTGAGACTTGTACTAAAGATACTTGTATGTCATTGAATTATCGATTAACTCAGCCGCCACGTTGCTTTTTAAATACTTAAATGTAAAATTAGAAAATCAATAAAACATTATAAAAAAAAAGAATTACCCTAAAGATCTGAAGATTTCTACTGATACTGTATATTATATTATATTATACTTCAATGGTATATTCTCGTTTCTTACCAGTTGGCTCCCAGGATGGAGATGGTTTAGGGAATTATTCATTGGTCTTCTCTTTGTAGTATTCCTTGTTCTTGTTTCCTGTTGTGTCATTCACTGCTTGCCCCTAATCACCTCTGCTTGTCCTAAATGATGTGGACAACGTACTACAGAAGCTTATCCTCTGTCTCTTCAGTTTGATGGTTATACCTCTGTGCACTGCTCGAAGTATGAAAGGGGGGATTATGTTGACCCGGACTTAGGGGACAGTATCAATTGTGAATATGTGCAGATGGCCCCGCTATCTCTGGCCACTTGCAGAACCATGAATGCAAGGTCATAAAAGGACAGCAAAGGAAACATCCAATATACTAACCCACCCGGGAAAATATGGTGTCTTAGGGAAACACCTAAACCACCCAAAAGGGAACATATGGTGTCTTGGGGGAACACACAAAAGGGAACATTTTTAGCTACTTCTGCTTTCTTCCCTCTTATCTACAGTGTGCCAGCCTTAAAGGGCAAAGTCTTTATCTTGTGTGTGTCAGCTTTGCTGGGTGAATTGCTTATGTAATCAAAGAAGGTATAAAAATAAGGCTTTTCTGATATTTGGGACTTTCTCTCTCTTTTAGAGAAGCCCATCTTTGTTCAGCTGAATAAAAACGTAAAGCTTGAAGGCAACTTCTGGTTTCCTGTATTTTTTTATCAAGCAAAATCTCAGAACCTGCACAGCAAGATGCGCTAACATGTCCTCCATCAGGGGAAGGGGGTACATATTCTCCACGCTAACAGTGTTTAAGCCTTTGAAATCCACGCACAATCTCAGAGTCCCATCTTTTTTTTCTTTGAACAACACAGGGGCAGCTATGCGTGATTTTGCTGGATGAAACCCCTAGCCAGGTTTTTGACAATGTATTCTCTTAGTTCGTTCATCTCTCTGAGGGTCATGGAGTACAGTTTTGGCTTGGGGAGTTTAACTCCTGGCAGGATCTCTACTGCACAGTCAGTAGCTCAGTGAGGGGCTAGGGACAGTCGTTTGGCTCATATTCCTAACTTAAGCACAGTTTGGAGGTTGATCAGGCATCGGGTGCAGCCTGAATCTACTAGGTGTCGAGCCCCCGTGGGCTCGACACACGAGGGGGGGCAAGAGGCCGGCTCGCAGCACCTCACGCCGTCGCCGCCGAACAGCTGACAGGCAGGGCCCGTTCCGGGCGGCCGGGGGTGTCAACGTGCAGCCGCCACCGCCGCCGACCAGCTGGCGGCCAAACAAGAAACCAGCAGCCAGCTGGAAGTGAGAGGCAGCCGCGGCCGCGGCCGCCGAACAGCCGGCAGCCGACCAAGAGACCGGCGGGCGGCTGGGAGTGGACCTTCGGCCGAAGATCCAGGGGCCCCGCCAAGCCGGTTTCACCATGAGCCGCCGAACAGCTGATGGGGGTGACGAGGACGCCGGTTAACGCACGCGCAAGGCGTGGTGCCGGCGAGGCGGGCGCCTTTATGGACAACCGCAGGATGCTGGCCTGTTCAGGGGGGAAGGGGGGGGCTGGTGAAGGAAGGTATATAGCGCGCTGGGAGCAAACCACTCCCAGCGCTGACTTTGTTTTGCTGCATCATTAAAGCGACTGTTTCAACGTTCCTGTGTGCTGGTCTCCTCTCATTTCGCAGTTGGTCTGGAGGCGTTGAGGGACTGGTAAGGACGTTGACAGGAAAGTCAGCGCTCACTTCACTTGTGTTACCCTTCTGTTACCCGTTTTAGGGAATGGCTGAGGGAACACAAGAGGCCACACCAGTGGCTGAGGACGGTGGGGCGGTGGCTGCTGCTGAAGCCATGCCTGAGGCTGTTGGGGGGGGTGAGGCAGGGGCCCCAGCAACGTCGGGGGAGTGGTGGCACAGCGCAGCCCTTGCCAATCTGGACACAGCCAACGCGCGTACCCCCGGGGCTGCCGGGCCCCTCCTGGGCTGGAGGGAGAGGCGCGTCACGGATGAGGACAACGGAGACTGGAGCTACTCAACAGCGCCCGGACAGGCCACTATGGGCATTCCACGGGATGGATACGGGGGACTAGGGCTCCAGGACCCTCCGTCATGGCCAAGATGGGAGGTGGGACATGACTTGGTACCATGGTCTCGAGCAGAGGCACAACCTGCCGGTTTGGGGCCACCGCAGTTCCGGCTGACCAGCCCTCGGTTACGGGTGGATACCCGGGTCGGGGGCCCTGGACTGGGGGGGACGGTGGACCAGGCACGGCCGTGGTGGGGTGGTAGGCCAATGGCTGACGCTGGCAGAGACCCCGTTGGGATGCCAGCCAGACCCATAGGCCCATCAACCCAGCAGCCGGTGGGTACCGGGGCTCAGCGGCCCGCAACAGGGGTAGGCGCCCCACAGGTACCGGGGATGGCAGGGTTGGCATGGGCCCCAGGGCTGCCCTGGGGTCCCCCACCATTACCAGTCACCTTTCATGGCAACCCAGACCGTCTGGCGATGTTCTTACGCCAAGCCATAATCCACATGGACCGATACGCTGGATACTACCCGTCCCATTGGGCAATGGTGGCGGCTTTGACGGCAGGGCTGCAGGGTGAGGCAGCGGATTGGGTAGCGGATTTGTACACAGACAATGCCAGGGAGCTGGCTGATGCTACTCTGTTCTTGGAGTCCCTGCGATGCCGCTTTGAGGACATCTCACGTGCACAGCGAGCGGAGGCAGACATTCTGACATTGAAACAACGAGGCCGGCCCATGGTGGACTATGTTCGGGACTTTAGGCGGGTGGCCGGTAGGTTGCGTTCATGGCCGGAGCGCCTGCTGATCCACCAATTTAGGGCGGGACTGGACCGAGACATACGACAAGCGTGTGTGGTCCGAGGGGTGCCAAACAGGCTCCAGGAGTGGTTCCGGGTGGTGGTGGCCCTGGACGTGGGGCTGCAAGAGTTCCAGAGGAAAGGGGAGGAGCCAATGGCGGTACGCAGAAGCACAGAAACACCATGGAGTATTGGACGCGGGACACCGAGGCCGGGTGCGGGGGGCCCTGGCCCGTTCTCCCGACCGTCGTTGAGGTGTTTCAGGTGCAACCAACCAGGCCACAGGGTAGCGGAGTGCCCTGTCCCCGTGCCCCGGGGTCTCCCACCAACTCCGGGACGAGCAGGGGTCCCCACACCCAGGAAGGAACCGGAGAAACTACGGGCAGCACACCAGGCAGAGGGAGCCAAACCCCCGCAAAGGCCGCAGGAGAAGGAGGAGGCAGCACCGGGTACCAGATACCGGTTGGTGTCTTACGACAGTGAGGACGAAGCGGCGGAGGACCCTATGGTGAGTGAGCCAGTGCCCCCGTTCGCCATCCCCATTGTCCTGACAAGTCCACAGACAGGGAAAAGGGGGGACTACCAGGCCCTAATCGACACAGGGTGTACCAGGTGTTTGATCAGTAAGGCGGTGGTGGCGGGGGCAGGGATTAGAGTGGAACGGCTAGCCATACCCATCAAATTCGAACAGGTGGACGGGTCTCTCCTTGGGGGGGTTCCCGCTACCCACGTTACGGAGCCGGTACGGTTGGAGATGGGGGGTCACTGGGACGTCCTCCAGTTCATCGTGGTCTCTTCCATGACCGAGGCCGTAATCTTAGGCCTGGCCTGGCTGGATAAGTGGGGCCCTACCATTTGGTGGGAAGGGGGGTTCTGGAGGATGAGGATAGGAGTTGGTCCCAGGCCACCGGCAGGGAGGGGAAGGAAAAAGGAGAACCAGGGCTGGGTGTGGTGGAGGCAGGACAGGGGGACGTGGAGAAGAAGCGTCCGTATCCGGGCGTTTACGCCGACCTCGCCGAGGTATTCAGCGAGCAGGAGTATGACACCTTGCCTCCCCATCGTCCAACCGACTGTGCCATCGACGACATCCCCGGGGCCAAGCTGCCAAAGCCCCGGATGTATGCGATGGCACCACGGGAGATGGAGGAGCTGCGGGCCTACATAGACCGGAACCTGGCGAGGGGGTTCATCCAACCAGCCCGGTCGCGTATAGCGGCTCCCGTCCTCTTCAAAGAAGAAAAAGATGGCTCGTTGAGATTGTGTGTCGATTTCCGGGGTATCAACGAGGTGTGCGTGGAGCATCTCTACCCCCTGCCGCTCATGAAGGACCTGCTGGCCCACCTAGCAGAGGGGAGGGTGTTCACCAGACTGGATTTACGTGAGGCCTATTATAGGGTCTGCATTAAGGAAGGGGACGAGTGGAAAACAACATTCAACTGCCCGTTAGGGAGCTACATGTTCCGAGTAATGCCATTCGGACTGCAGAGGGCGCCAGTGGTGTTCATGCAGCTTATCAATGAGGTGTTGCATGAACACCTGTACCGGGGGGTGCTGGTCTACCTGGACGATATTTTGATATACACCACCACAATGGAGGAACACGTTCGGTTGGTGAGGCGAGTGTTGACAAAACTCCTGGCGGCATGCCTGTACGTGAAACTCTCGAAATGCGATTTCCACCAGACCCGCTTGGACTATCTGGGGTATAGGATCTCAGGGGCAGGGGTAGAGATGGACCCGAACAAGGTGCAGGCCGTGCTAGAATGGCAGGCACCACGGACTCGGCGGCAACTGCAGAGCTTCCTGGGTTTCGCCAATTTCTACAGGCTCTTCATCCCCTCATTCACAGCGGTGGCCCTACCCCTGATGGACTTGCTCCATACGCGACACTCGAAAACGAAGCCACGGCCCGGTCAGCCACTCAATTGGACCATGGCATGCCAGAAGGCCTTTGAGGATCTGAAGGCATTATTCGCCAAGGAACCGGTCCTTCTGCATCCAAACCCCGACATGGCGTTCGTGGTGCAGGCTGACGCTAGTGACGTCGCAGTGGGGGCGGTACTTCTGCAAAAGAACAACCAGGGGGTGTTGCAACCGTGCGCTTACATGTCATGCAAACTGACAGAGACCGAGAGGGCATGGGCCATCTGGGAGAAGGAGGCCTTTGCCGTGCGATGGGCGCTGGCCACATAGTGGCATTTCCTAGAGGGGGCACAGGAGGAGTTCGAGGTCTGGACGGACCATAAAAACCTCGAGGCGTTGCAGACGCCAAGGCGCCTATCTCCCAAGCATGTCCGGTGGGCGCTATACTTCCGCCGTTTCCGTTTCCGGCTGAGGTACGTACCAGGCGGAAAGAACTTCCTTGCGGATGCACTGTCATGGTTGCCCCAGTATCAAAGCAAGCGAGAGGAGGTCGTACAGGCGGTCATGCCCCCCTACCGACAAGCCGCTGCACGGGCGGTCCCGCATAGCCTACCGGTTGACCTGGTGCAGGAACTGCACAAGGCAACCAAAATGGATACCTGGGTGCGCGAACACCCAGGGCTACTGACGCACAGAGCTGGGCTGGTATGGAAGGGCGACAAGCTGTACATCCCGCAGGCTTTGCAGGACGGGGTTTTACGACGGTGCCATGACGCGAAGCAAGCAGGGCACTTCGGGTTCCTGAAGACCCTGCACCTGGTGAGACGGCAATTTTGGTGGCCACACATGAAAGCGGAAGTGGAGACCTACGTTCAGGGTTGCCGTGTGTGTGCCACCACAAAACACCAACCGGGAAAACCGGCAGGGCTGTTACAGTCGGTCGCCGACCCAACCCGACTGTGGGAGGACATCGGGATGGATTTCATCATGGAGCTGCCGGAAAGTCGTGGTCACACCGTGATCTGGACCGTAATCGACCTCTTCTCCAAACAAGCTCATTTCCTCCCGTGCAAAGGCCTGCCGTCCACTTGCAAGCTGGCCGGTCTGTTTATCCAGCACATATACCAGCTGCATGGAGTACCCCGACGGATTATTTCCGACTGCGGGGTGCAGTTCACGGCCTGCTTTTGGCAAACATTTGTACCATTGGGTCGTCACAGGGTCTCAGTTCAGCATATCACCCCAGCACTAACGGCGCAGCAGAAAGGGCGAATGCCATGGTCGAACGCTACCTCAGGAGTTACGTCTCGTACCAGCAGACCAATTGGGTTGATCTTCTACCTTTCGCGGAAGTGGCCTATAACAACGTGGTGCACAGCAGCACCGGATTCACCCCCTTCCGGGTGGTGAACGGGCAGGACTTTGTTCCAATCCCTGAATACGCCCAGGGGGACCCCCCCTTTCCAACCCCAGGAGTGGATAACACATATAGGGGGGGGGGCAACGTAAAGAAAGCCCTAGGGAAAGCAGAGGCCAGCGCAAAGGCACAAGCCGACAAACATCGAAAACCTCAGGTCCCCTTCAGGGTGGGGGACCAGGTGTACCTGTCCACTAAGTACCTGAGGTTATGGGTACCATGCAGGAAGCTGGGGCCGAAGTTCCTGGGTCCGTTTAGGGTCACCCGGGTCATCAACCCGGTGACTGTCCAACTACACCTACCCCGCCTCCTAGGACGGATCCACCCGGTATTCCACTGTAGCCTCTTGAAACGGGTGGAGGGGGTTCCCTGTGGCTCCAGAGGAGGGGCACCCGGCCCGCTTGAGGGGGGTCGGTACGAGGTGGAAGAGATCCTGGACTCCCGGGAGAACAGGGGAAAGTTACAATACCTAGTGCGGTGGAAGGGGTATCCCATCACATAGGCCTCTTGGGTGGGGAGGGCGGATGTACATGCTCCCCGAGCAGTACGCAGGTTCCACTGTCAATGTCCCAGGAGACTGGGAGGGGGCCCAGGTGACCAAACCGTGAATAGGTGCTTACATGTGTCTCCTTGCCTTCCAGGTGGACCCCTGGTAGGGGGAGCCGCCTGTCGAGCCCCCGCGGGCTCGACACACTTATGAGGGGGGGCAAGAGGCCGGCTCGCAGCACCTCATGCCGTCGCTGCCGAACAGCTGACGGGTGGGGCCCGTTCCGGGCAGCCGGGGGTGTCAACGTGCAGCCGACACCGCCGCCAACCGGCTGGCGGCCAAACAAGAAACCGGCGGCCAGCTGGAAGTGAGAGGCAGCCGCGGCCGTGGCCGCCGAACAGCCAGCGGCCGACCAAGAGACCGGCGGGCGGCTGGGAGTGGAATGCAGCCGCCGCTACCGCCGCTACTCAGCCGGAGCTTCGGCCGAAGATCCAGGGGCCCCGCCAAGCCGGTTTCACCGTGAGCCGCCAAACAGCTGATGGGGTGACAAGGACACCGGTTAACGCACGTGCAAGGCGTGGTGCCGGCGAGGCGGGCGCCTTTATGGACAACCGCAGGATGCTGGCCTGTTCAGGGGGGAAGGGTGGGGCTGGTGAAGGAAGGTATATAGCGCGCTGGGAGCAAACCACTCCCAGCGCTGACTTTGTTTTGCTGCATCATTAAAGCGACTGTTTCAACGTTCCGGTGTGCTGGTCTCCTCTCATTTCGCAGTTGGTCTGGAGGCGTTGAGGGACTGGTAAGGACGTTGACACTAGGACTTCTAATTCCGTTTGGGCCCCTGTTTTAGGTACTATACGTTTAGCAGAGATGGCGAAAGGAGGGATGGCTCTACTTACCATCGGATTGCTCTCGCCTTCATCATCACTGTCATACGGGGCTGGTAGTGGTTGGCGTTCAACCGGAGTTCTCTCTCACACCCTTGGAGGGGGAGGAGACCTTGACAGATTGGCTTTGATGTGCCCACCTCAATTTCTCTCGGCCTCTCTATTGCGGTTTTTGTGGTTTTAATGTGGTGGCTGGGGTGCTCTTCCCCTGGGGAGATGGCGCTAGGCATTCAGCAGCCCGATGTCCTTACTGGCCGCACCTGAATCACTTGATAGGGGGGGCAGTAGGAGCTTTGGGAGCACTGGTCACTGAAGCCGCTGCTGGGTGTTGTCCGAACTGGTGTCTCTCCTGGCTTCACCTGGGTTTTGATTCAGGGGTGCTGGGCTTCTTGTAGCACTTAGGTTCAATGTCTAAGGTCACTGCCCTCTGGTACCACTCACAGATTTGCTCAGGAATCCCCTGGTAGGTGCAGGCCTGATACAGGTCGCGGTCTTTAAAGCAGTGGATGAGCAATCGCTCAGGCCACTGCCTTATTCTGCCTGCGATCCTTCAGAACTCTCGTACAAATTCCTTAGCCGGTCGGCCTCTCTCCTTTAGGTCATGTATTTCCACTTTGGCTTGCAGGGCTTAGCATTCATCCTCAAACCTAGCTCTCAGCTCCTCCAGGAAAAGGTCTATGTTTCCAAGTTCCGGTGCATCCTCATCGTGAAGACAGGTCACCCACTCTGCAGCTTCCCCCTCTAGATTTGCTGCCACTGCGTTCACCATCACTCTTTCATCAGTGTAGGCAGGAGCATAGCGATCCAGGTGGGCCCACACCTGGTTCATAAAGAATGTCAGCCTATCCGTGTCCCCATCAAATGAGGCTCTGATCAGCGGTGGGTCCGCAGGGGGTGGAGGTGCCCAGTGCACAGGGTGCCAGCCAAGCCTCTGGTACTGAGGCCGTGGTTGAGGTTGAGCCCACCTCTGGAACCCTCTCAGTTGCCCTGCTGTACTTGCAGCTCGCTGTTGGCTTGTGGGGCTTCGCCTGGGTCTGCGAGCCTGGGAAGCGGGGAGGCTACACGGGCTACGACAACTGGACTTGGGCTCTGACAGGCGGGAAGCGGTTGCATTGCCCTGGCCTCGGCTCCAGCTGAGATCTTATAGCGTGCGATCAGCGTCACTTCCCTGATTTCCAACCAGTCGAATTTCTCCTTCAGCTTCTCAACCGAGTGGCCACGCATTGCCATTAGGTACTTCCATTCCCCCGACTCATCCCAACTGGCCACCTTCTTCACCCTGCACTTAGGCATGAGGGATAGAGAGCTATGGGTAGAGATCAAGGGGAACTCAGCCTCAGCAGCCTTTGGGGTGCTTTTGCACCAGAAATCTTCCTCTGCACGGTAAAGGTCCCTGACAGCTAGAGCTTCCTCCCGCATCGCTGGCCTGTCAGATTTGTCCGCACTGACTTTCGGTCGTGCTCCAGTCAGTGGGGCTCCATCCCCAGCCTGGGCAGTCATCCGTGTTCCATCTTCAGGGGCTGCGCTGTGATTAGCAGTTGCTTCCTCTTTCTTCTCCATCCTGGAATCTTCCCTGAGTCTTTACCATCCTCCCAAAAGAATTGGGTAGGCGGTCGGGGCTCAGAACCCCTAGGATCGCTCCTCGATAGCCCTCTAACTTAGAGCAGTAAAAAAAGTTTTGGAGAGTTGGTTTAATGTCAAGGTTCCGACTAATGAAACCAAATAATTCAGAACTCCAAGGTTTGAAGTTTCCTCAAAGCACATGTTTATTGGATACATAATATCGGCACGGTCAAAAGTGAAACCAACTCTAAATTTTTCCCTAGAGATTCAATGTATCTAAATGTAACATTTCCCTCCCCTCTATTATGCTATAAATCATGCTACCCAATGAAAGTAATTGACGGGCTCATCTTTGCTCCTCCTTCCAGCACCTGTGGGAATGACCTTGGTTCCCACGGGACTGCTCCGTGTATAGGCTAGCATACTTTCATTTTCTTTCCCTCTTCCCCCCAACCTATGTGGCAACTTAGAATGACAAAGATGGCTTTAGCCAGGTTCGTTTCAGAAGTTGACAGCTTGATTATCATAAGGTACTGCAAGAATGGTGATCCAAAAACTACATGAGGGGAGTTATTGGGGAACTAAAGCATTTGTAGAAGTGTATTTGAAGTCCTATGCTACCCTTGGACTTTATGGGATAGCCCAAAGGGCCACAGAGGGATGTTTGATATGTAAAAAGGTTAACAAACACCAGAGGGTTAAGGCTCCCAAAGGAGGGAGACCAATATCTATTAGACCCTTTCAGTATGTGCAGATAGATTTTATTGAAATGCCTAAGATAGGAAGGTTGAAATATTTACTAGTGTTGGTAGACCATCTGACTGGGTGGGTAGAAGTAGTTCCTACCACCTCTGCCATAGCTAATGCAGTGGCCAAAGTTATTTTGGAACAAATACTTCCAAGATATGGGATTGTGGAAGCATTTGACAGTGATAAAGGAACTCATTTCACTGGAAAGGTATTACAAATAATAATGGACACTTCGGGGATTGGGTGGGAACACCACACACCATGGCACCCTTCAAGTTCTGGAAAAAGCAAAACGAGAGAGCCAAACTTTGAGAAATCAGTTTAAGAATTTAATATTGGAAACCAGGATGCCCTGGACCAAAGTATTGCCCTTAGCCCTATTTAGGATCAGAACCAAACTAAGGGCTGATGTAGGATGAATTGGTGTTTTGATTGCCATTGCCAAGGGTAGATGGTGGGTGCATTCTACCTGAAATATCTGATCTGTTCATTAAAAGATATGTGAAGCAAGTATTGGGGTCACTGTCTTCTCTTCTACAGGAAGGCTTGGTGGCACAAACAGCTCCTTTGGAATTTCCAGTCCATAAGAACCAGCTGGGACAGTGGGTGCTGATTCGTAAATGGAAGAAGGAACCTCTACAACCAAAGAAGGGAAGTTCCTTATTTAGTACTACTGACTATTGAATCTGCTGTTCGGATGGCTGAGGATTGCACTCACTACACACGAGCAAAGGTGGTAACTGGACCTGAAAGAGGTTGGACGGTCATCCCAGGACAAGGACTGAAAGCCACGTTTAAAAGGACTTGAATGGGTGGTGGACCAGAACCCCTATTTTGAACATCTATTAGAATTCCAGGTGGCCCCAGATGAAGAACGAAAAGTGTTGGTTGTGACTCATAAGAAGTAAAAAAAGTAGTTTGTTACAAGTAAAACCAATAACTGAGACAGAAGTCACAACATTAGAAACTGAAAACTTAGAGTTGTAAATTGTAAGAATTAGGTAGTAAATGTGTGTCTTTTGTTATTGTCAGTGTGGTTGCTGTTATGTGCTCCTGGCTACTTTCCTTTGTGACCAGAGGCAAGCTCGCCTGACCAATAACCAGCCAAGACACAGTGAAGGCCTTTTGTTTCATTTATTGCAATAAGCAGGGAGAGAAGCTATCAAAGCTTGGTTCTCTCCAAAGTTCCAACCCAAAATATTCCCTTCTTTATACAACCCTGTCCCAGCTGCCACATCCCTCCTCGTTCCCCATTGGCTGAGGTACTATGAGGTTACACTCTTCCCGACTGCCTCCTACATATTTCCTGCTACATACTAAATCATACATCACATATATATTAAAATTAGGAGGTAATGTATGCAAGGTGTGTTCATCAGCTATTAGGCATGCTCAGTTGTCTGTTTTGAGTTCTGCCCCCCCTTTTTATGGCTCCTTAGAACAATAGGTTCTTTCCTGTTTTTCAGTTTTAGCTTTGCCTTTCCTGTTATCCTATTCAGCTAGTTTTCCTGTTATTCAATTTAGTTTTAGCTTTCAGCTAGCTGTTTCCTCTTGAAGCTCCTTCCTCTTACAGTTTATTCTTCTTACAACTTTTAATTTTGAAGCCCTTTCATTTACTTCTATCACTGTTGCTGTTATTATTGTTGTGATTGTGGACCAATTTGTGGGTGTGAAACACCGTGTAATAATCATGAGGGGGTGGATTCTAACTCTAATATTCCTGAAGATAATGCACCAGAGCAGCCTGGGAAATGAAGGTAAAAATTTGTTTGTAGGATTGATAGATGATAATCATGAAGCAATAATGGATTATGCAAAAGGAATCAAGAAAGTGGCTAAAGCTACTGAACAAAAGTATGAAAATATGTGGGGTGATTGGAGTTGGTTAATGAATTAGCTTCCCAACTTTGGATGGTTAAGACAAATGTTTCTTGGCCTGATATTTTTAGTAGTCATAGGACTTATGTGTTGTGCATGTCTGCAATCTATTCCTCTATGTGCATTTGCTCTAACCAAAGCTGTAGGAAAAGCTTTTAGTAAAGCCTTAGGAAAAGAAGAAATTACACAGTTAATGGTTACAAGATTTTCCAAGCATGATAATGAAAACCTCTCAGAGTAATAAGAATTAAAAGGGGGGATTTGATAGAAGTAAATGAAAGGTCTTCAAAATTTGAAATTGTAAGAGGATACATTGATTTGCATTTTAATGAGTGAAATAAGTATTTGAACCCCTATCAATCAGTAAGATTTCTGGCTCCCAGGTGTCTTTTATTCAGGTAACGAGCTGAGATTAGGAGCACTCTCTTAAAGGGAGTGCTCCTAATCTCAGCTTGTTACCTGTATAAAAGACACCTGTCCACAGAAGAAATCACTTAATCAGATTCCGAACTCTCCACCATGGCCAAGACCAAAGAGCTGTCCAAGGATGTCAGGGACAACAAGATTGTAGAAGTACAGAAGGCTGGAATGGGCTACAAGACTATCGCCAAGCAGCTTGGTGAGAAGGTGACAACAGTTGGTGCAATTATTCGCAAATGGAAGAAACACAAAATAACTGTAAATCTCCCTCGGTCTGGGGCTCCATGGAAGATCTCACCTCGTGGAGTTTCAATGACCATGAGAATGGTGAGGAATCAGCCCAGAACTACACGGGAGGATCTTGTCAATGATCTCAAGGCAGCTGAGACCATAGTCACCAAGAAAACAATTGGTAACACACTACGCCGTGAAGGACTGAAATCCTGCAGCGCCCGCAAGGTCCCCCTGCTCAAGAAAGCACATGTACAAGCCCATCTGAAGTTTGCCAATGAACATCTGAATGATTCAGAGGAGAACTGGGTGAAAGTGTTGTGGTCAGATGAGACCAAAATCGAGCTCTTTGGCATCAACTCAACTCGCCGTGTTTGGAGGAGGAGGAATGCTGCCTATGACCCCAAGAACACCATCCCCACTGTCAAACATGGAGGTGGAAACATTATGCTTTGGGGGTGTTTTTCTGCTAAGGGGACAGGACAACTTCACCGCATCAAAGGGACGATGGACAGGGCCATGTACCATCAAATCTTGGGTGAGAACCTCCTTCCCTCAGCCAGGGCATTGAAAATAGGTCGTGGATGGCAATGACCCAAAACACATGGCCAAGGCAACAAAGGAGTGGCTCAAGAAGAAGCATATTAAGGTCCTGGAGTGGCCTAGCCAGTCTCCAGACCTTAATCCTATAGAAAATCTGTGGCGGGACCTGAAGGTTCGAGCTGCCAAACGTCAGCCTCGAAACCTTAATGACTTGGAGAGGATCTGCAAAGAGCAGTGGGACAAAATGCCTCCTGAGATGTGTGCAAACCTGGTGTCCAACTACAAGAAACGTCTGACCTCTGTGATTGCCAACAAGGGTTTTGCCACCAAGTACTAAGTCATGTTTTGCGAAGGTGTCAAATACTTATTTCACTCATTAAAATGCAATTCAATGTATAACTTTTTTGAAATGCGTTTTTCTGGATTTTTTTGTTGTTATTCTGTCTCTCACTGTTAAAATAAACCTACCATTAAAATTATAGACTGATCATTTCTTTGTCAGTGGGCAAATGTACAAAATCAGCAGGGGATCAAACAATTTTTTCCCTCACTGTATACAGTATAGCTTTTGAAAGTCAGTTTTGAAAATGGTCTGTCTTAAATTAATTGGGTGTTGCCATATGATATCCCAAAGGTATTTGCCAGATTTGTTTTTAAGGACCTCTTGCTATGGATTCAATTTTCTAGTCAGCTCCCCTGTGTATGGGCATTGTGGGAATACAATACATATGGTAGAATGATGTCTGTTCTCAAAGCCATTATTACCAAATTGTAAATTATTCTGTTTCCCTGTATGTTTTTTTGGTCCCCAAGGCAATTTCAGACATTTACTACTCAAGACTCTTTTCACTTGATTTTGATTGGTCTCTTTCTCATACAAGAGTAACAGGAAGTATGAGTTGGTACAGTATCTTATAGGCAGTCACTTAATTCCAAATTTTTGCAAGTGCTAACTTTTTCAGATGGGAAATACTCCAAAACCAAATGAGAGAACAACAACAACAAAAATTCAAAACTGCTGCTTGGTACTTAAAAATATGTATAGGATAAAGTTTTTAGAAAACTCATGTCTGGAATTCTGTGAAGCTCTAAGTGGAAAAGAAATCTTATTAAAACAAATTATCTTTACTGACTATATATTAAAGATATTTTGATTGATGCCTTTTGACTGCTCAGAAATAAGCCTGCCCAGGATTTTTGTAACACCGTCTAAGCTTCATCATGGAGGCATATTTCCATTGGCTGCCTAATACAGTGCAGAAAATGCAAACCTTTCAGCAACACTTTAGAAGAGGAGCCTATTGGAATTCGTGGTTATTATTCCAGGTACAAAGACATGTGGTACAAAGTACAAAGAGTGCAGAGAAGAGCAAGAAAGTTGATTAGGGGACTGGAGGCTAAAACATACAAGGAACGGTTGCTGGAATTGGGTATGTCTAGTTTAATGAAAAGAAGGACTAGGGGTGACATGATAGCAGTGTGGTAATGTAACTTTCTCATATAACTTGTAGGTCTGTTCTTCATGGTTATTTCTACCCTCTCTTTTTCTAATGAAATTACAGGTAATACTTGAGTTATGACAGTAATAGAGCTTGCCCATTACTGTCAAAAGTCAGGATGTACGTTAAATGAACAGCCTCACTAACGACCCCCCCCCCGTTCTCCCCAATGCATTCATTAAACAAATGCTTGGGTCATTAAGTGCACATGGGGTGCTTCAAGGGTGACCCTGGAGGGCCTAGTGCAGGCACAAGCCTACCTGCCTTGGACATCCCAAGGCCTCCCCACACCCAAGATACCCCATGCTCCGCTTCCCATCCCTTGGGGTCCCAAACAGCCACTTGAGTCTCCTCCGCCCCTCAAAATCGCTGATACTTCCAAAGATCTTGAGCTCAGAAGGTGGGGGAAGAGAACAATTCCACAAGTGGTGTCTTTTTTAACCCAGCCATTTGTGCAGCCTAGCAAAGCAACAAAGCAGCTGACCAGCATGCTGACCAGTTTCCCCTCCCTGTGCCAGCAGAACTAGCTCAGATTTCAAAATGCAGAGGTATGCCAGCAGAGAGGGGAAAGAACTCCCTTTACTAGTGAAATTAGCCTTTGCAAAGCATAGGTCAGTGATGGTGAACCTTTTAGAGACCGAGTGCCCCAAAACCAACCCGCCCACCCACCCCACCCCGCCCACCCGCAGGGCTACCCACCGCCTCCACGGCCTGCTGCAGATCACCCAGGCGGCCCAGCAGCACCATGGTGGCCACACCTTCCGCCTGCACCCCGCATCATCTGCACGCGACGGGGTGCAAGGGCGGAGTCTTGTCCCCGCTGCCTGGCTGCCATGTCCTTGGCTGCGCTGCTCTGCGTGGGCCACGCCCGGGGGCAACTCTCCTACAGGGGGGCTGCTGGTGAGGAGGGGGCTGAGGCGACAGCTCGTGTGCCCAGAGAGGGCTCTGAGTGCCGCCTCTGGCACGTGTGCCATAGGTTCGCCACCACTGGCATAAGTCTTCCAGTTCATTCCTGGCAGAGTCTAAAGACTGGGGTGGCAAGGGAAGTGTTGGGCATTAGAGAATATTTGTAATGTTGAATATATTTGAATGTTCTTGTTAATTTATTTGTATTTAATATGTTAATAATGATTTAATGTTACAGTCAACCAACGGATTTAAGTAACTGCTGTTTAATTTAGATACAGGTAGTCCTTATCACCGTAATTGAGCCAGCAATTTTGGTTGTAAGTCATGACGGTCATAAAGCAAGTCATCATGTGACCACTCCTGAATTTACAACCTTTTATGCAAGACTTTAAGTGAACCTATTATTTGCTTTGGGGGATTTTTTGCCAGAAACAGGAAATAAACACTGGTTTCTGGAAAAACTATAAATCATAGTCACATGACCACAGGATGCTGCAAACAGCCATACAGGCCTGTTGCTGAATGACCAAAATGCAGTCGCGTGACCATGGGGAGGCATACAACAGAGCTTCAAATCAAGGACATAAGTTCCTTTTAGGGAGTCCATCATAACTATGGATGGTTGCTAAGTGACCAGTCATAGATCAAGGACTACCTGTATTGCTAAGTTCATATTCAATCAAAATGCATGTAGACTTTCTACAGTATATCCACTGTATGTTGTCACAAGGAGCCCAATATTATCAAAAAGCAAACTGCTGGATAAATGGGCACATTTGAGCAGTCTCAGAGTACTATGACTCCATTAAGTCCCCAAAACAGAGCAAAGGATTGGTTTTTGTTGCAACAAGCCTAGATATAAGTCAGTGCAAAGACAAAAGTAAAAAAAAAGACTTTTGTAAGAAGTTGAATTTAAAAAAAGAGAAATTCAACAGTGCTAAGCATTTTTCATAACCTACATTTTTAGAAGTACATTTTATGACACAAAAAGAAACTTAAATTATCAAATAATGTACATGTAGGCTTGATTCCAGTCTTAAATGGAAGTACTAAAAAACTCCATCAGGAAAAAAATGGCCTCCCTATGACATCTTTGCTTTAATGACTTGGCAGCCATCAGCTTGTAGTAACTTTGTCTGCTGCTAACAGTCTGATTTAGGCCTATAACCCCTAATAACTGCAGCAGTTGAAAGGGATACAGAGATGAGTGGGAACCTTGGTTGGTCAGTGGCTGTGACAATGCACTGCATCCCAGGAATGACATATCTTTGAAAATGGGTTCAAATTCCAGAGGAGAGGCAGAAAAAATTAGAAACAAAAAGAGTGAGCTTTACAGTTTATTGGTTTCTCTGACTAGATGCAAAATTGGAGCAGGCATAGTAGTGGTAGATAGGAAACCCTAATGCAAAAATACTGTATATGTTAAATATGCTGAAACAAAATTAATATTTGAAAGCATCCTTTGAATAAACAGACTCAGAAGACCCTATATAATTCTATGAGGAGCACCAAAGTAGTCCTACCCCTTCCTGTCCACCATTTCCAATGGGTTCGCTCTCTTTTAACCTGCAACTCAATAATTTAGGAAACTGAACAGCTAAACAAAAATAGCCTGTGTTGTTGAATAGTCCTGAACTGTTTGAATGTGAAAATGTTAAAAATTACAGGAGGTTATTTGGCATGACACTTTTTTTTATAATTAAAGCTATCACAGTAAAGTTTCAAACTTTTGTCAGACTCTTATTTGAGTGAGAATTAGTGTATTAGCCTAGTATAAACAGCAGCAGCAAATGCACTAAAACAATACAGCCTACCTACTGACCTGCAAGTTATTTTATCAGCTAGCACCAATGATTTAGCTCTATACTTGTGGCCACTTTCCTCTTTTGTTTGCAGCTGTTTTATTCATGCTCTCAGCAGGCAAACAAAGACAACTTTCACTGCTCATTGGGGAAAGGACCAATGTTAAAACCCATCAAATGGTAAGTAAGATGATTTTTTTTACTCTCTCGTGTGTCTTCTCCGGAAATAGCAAACAAGACTCAAGTTGTCAATTTAAACACTGCAGTGCAAGGAGCAAGCTGGTTTGTTTCTTTTTCTTTTGATAAGGGATAATTATAAATAGCAGCAACTTATGTTAGGAGATCAACTGCCCTAGTGTTTTTGTTTGTTTTTAAGTAGCTATGTGGAAATTTAAGTCCAGCTTTACTAACATGTTGGCCTAAGAGAGGTTGAGTGTACTTGGGGTGGGAGCTTCTGGTGGCAATGTTGTTTCTAATTCACTAAAATAATACTACTAATTTCAGTTCCTAAGAATTGAAATTTACAGTGCACCCCTCTGTTCCACATGAATGAAATGCAAAACTTCCAGAAAGTGTTTAAAATGTCTGGATTTTTAAAGACAGACTTCTTTCCATTCTCCTTTGCAGTGAAGAGGTAGACTCAGCTCAGCACATCAGCGTAAAGAAAAAGATACAATGGAAAAACAAAGTAATATTCAAATCACAACACTTAATTTATCTACATCCAGTTCAACAGCAACATTGATAATATATCAATTTTTATCAGGTTTTAATGGTACCTTTTTATATGTTCTGATTATTTACACCTGTACAAGCAAAAGCACACACTTCCAAGTGCACATTTTAATACAGTATTGACTATTTCCATTTACAGATATTTCAACATTTTGAAAAAGATCAACTGCTTCAGATCTTTTAAGGTATATTACAAAAACTGCCACTACAACCTTTACTAGAGTATGTTTACTCAGTAAGACCAGTGACAATACATATATACTGTAACTGAGTAATTTGGTATATACCACCCTGTGCTAACCCTTAATAGGGTCAGACCTCAATAATTCTAAGTTGTCTTATACAAAAGTTAAGGCAAAGTCATTTTCGAGTTTAAATAAAATTCAAGTTTTTAAAGATTGGATGGAAATAATTCTTTTAAAAAAACACAGATGTTTAAATAAATCTCTCTCTGTGTGTGTGTGTGGGGGGGGGATAAACTGTACTTAGCAGGAACACCTTTTGATCTGAACCATCTGCTGCTTAAACACTCAAAGGAAAAACTTTAGGTATTTAAAAGAAAAATAATTTCTCAGCATCTTTATTAGAAACTTGTTAATTTAAGTGCAGCCTTGTTCTTCAGAAAGCATGTCACTTCTAAAGTAAGTGTGACAAATCTCACCCCAGGCAGGACACAGGGCAATATCTTCCTTCCACATACATGCACACACACAAAACCACCATCAATTCATGGACTAAAAAAATTTAAATCCATATGCCAATGTTGGTAGTTATAGAAGGTGTCAGCACTCAGATTAAGATATGAACTCTTTCAAAGAGCATTTGGAGCCAATTTTAAAAACTTATAAAGAGCATAGGAGTTAAACCAGTAAAGGGTTCAAAATTAGCTTACTCGGTTGAGGGAAGGAAAAAATTGAATTGTCACAAGAGTGCTATTGTGCTATCTTGTGAAAAACAGCTATTAGCTTGCATGTGCCATGCACAAGGGCATATTTACTTAATTTAATTCATAATGTGCTTTTTTTCTTTTCCTGAAATTCAAGGTATTGTTTTAGTTTGGATTGAGAAATTGGTTACTTGCTTGCAGTCTATCAACACAAATAGTTCAGAGAACACTACTCACAGATGATCTTTATGAAGTTCTCCTTTGGTCAAGAACAAAAATGGTTGGAATTTAAAATATTAGAACCAGTTTTATGTTTTAAACTTTTTAAAAGTATAGCCTATTTGCTGATGTGCTATAGCAGGTGGAATTTAAAAGGAAAAAGTTAAACTCATCTTACTGTTTTATAAAACATCTGTTCTGCTTTACACCCCTATGCATTAGCTGCTATTATTAGTCTTCAGGATTTTTTTTTTTAAGATTCGTACTTACAGCCCAGTTATTTAAAAACTACAGCAGCACTAGCAAGCACTTGCTGCCTAGTAAGTTAGGAAAAAACTCATTAGAGTGAGCTTGTAATCACACAGCCACACAGAGGTTTA
Source organism: Azemiops feae (assembly GCA_023970755.1). NCBI lineage: Eukaryota > Metazoa > Chordata > Lepidosauria > Squamata > Viperidae > Azemiops > Azemiops feae. The sequence continues at coordinate 139,160 of JALGBA010001940.1, read as the reverse complement.
ATAAAAAATGGATTTTAGATAAATGCATCTTCTGCCTAAGGGGAAAAAATAAGATTTTAAGCATCAACTTAAGTTCAGCACCAACCAAACGTAAGTTTTAGATTAATTAAACCCTGACAGAGTTGACTGTTTGCTCAAGGGGAATTTGATGGTGGGGATGAAAGAAAGAGGAGGAAAAATCTATTTTATAAAGAAACAAAATGAAACAACAAACAATGAAAAATACCTAGCAGGCATTTCATATACTTCATGCCCCCTGCAAGCTTTTAACCAGCAACTCCTTTGTATTCTGAGTGGCAACATGGGGTAACTTCATAGTGAAAACTTCTTGAAATTCATCCTAAGTACTAGTTTCATTGAGGAGATTTGGGAGGGGCATTCTATTCTTTAGTTAGACATTTCCCAATGGCTGGAGAAAGAGGTGACCTCCGTCCTGATGGTCTCTGTTGGTCTTTAGACTTCACAGGAGGCAATTCTTTGCTTCTTTCTAGTGTTTCTGTGGGCTTCTTTTCCTCTTTCCCACAACCAACAGTGTTTGGCTTCTGTTCTTTTGGGGACTGTAATGGAGGTGGATCCTTACTAATCCTCTGGCAGATTTCTGCATAACTAGGTTTCCGCCACTCCTGCATTATTAAAAACAAAAAATAAAACTGAACAGTTTTGTCACCACCACGAGTATTAGTCTGCATAAAATATGAAGGCCATGCTTAGGTTTGTAATTCTCCATGAAGATTTACTCCTTAAGCAATGTTGTTGTTCTGTATAATTGAAATGTAAAGATGAATAGAGTAAGACATTCAATTGTGCACTGGAATCTTGAACCGCTGATGGGCATCACAGCATAACATTTTCAGAGTGATAAAAATCGCACTGCAGTTTCAGTCTCTGTGGAAGTTATTTGGGAAAATAATGTAAGGCATACAGGTAATCCTCAACTTATTACAATTGGGACTGAAATTTCCATCACTAAGCAATGCTGTCATAAAGCACGACATATGACCAGTGAAATTCTGTTAACGACAGCAACGGGAGTACCTTCACTAAGCAATGTGGTCACCTGATGTCACACTTTATGACTGAATTGCTTAGTGACAGCACTCCCGGCACTCCTGCTGCTGGTAACTGAATTCCACGCGTTGTTAACCAAGAGCCCACCCCATTCCAAGCCATTCTGGGATTGGTCTCTCCCAGCCATGAGCCTCGGTAACAGACTGCATCCAACTCCCTCCCCCTTCCCTCTCCATCTTTGCTCTTTTGGTTGCCCTGCACCCTGCCCTGTGGGGCGGTAAGCAGCCACATAATCATGCAAATCTGGGGCTGCTTGCCATGCTTCAGCTCAGGGGCTTTTTGGTGTGCTGCACCTCTGGGGCTGTAGGAAGCTCCTGAGCTGCAGTGCGACTCCGCAGCCACCCCTAGAAGCCTCAGCCTAGCCCAGCCCAGCAGCATGCCACAAAATGGCTTCTTGGTGTGCTGTGGGTCTAGGGCTACAAGAAGACCCTTAGCCACAGCACAGCGCAAAGCCCAGCCCCAGCATAGCCCAGTAGTGGGGCACAAAGCTGCAGCCACCCCAGGAAGCCACAGCTGCCACAGTGAACTGAAGTACCCCTGTGGTTGAGTGGGATGCCAAATGCCCAATTTTTGGTCATGTGACTGCAAGGGTGCTGCAATGACCGTAACTGTGGGGACTGGTCGCTATAACTTCAAATGGTTGCTTAACGAATGGACATAAGTCAAGGAATACCTGTATGAGCAAATATCAGGAGGATGGCTGAAACACAGTCACAATGAGACATGAACCTGCATGAACCACAATACTATGTCATGGTTGGTAAATAAACCCCAACTGCTTTAATTCAAACAACAGACTGAATCATAATCCAAGGCTTTCAAATTAAAATGGCTGGATTTGCATAACAAACAATGGCATAACCGGTCATTATGGTTTAGTTCTTGATTCTCGGCAAGTAATAGCTTTGGAAGATAGATATTAACGTATCTGTTTTTGACACAGTGGATTCACTGCCGAAATGCCATTTTGACTATTTTGCTGCTGGTGTTTAATTGTAACTTTTCGATTCAACATGTCATAATTTCAAGGCTTATAAGCCTGCCTTCTCTAAAAAAGCTGGAATTCAGAGGTTAGAGAGATCTTTGAAAAGTATGATGGCCTCTGACTTCCAGTTTGCGTCGCGTCGGGACGGGACGGGACGCAGGAAGGCAGGGCTCTGCCTTCCGCACCTGATTTTGCCCTGCTGGGGGCCCTAAAAAGGGCCTAAAATCGCCCCGAAGAGGTGATGAAGAGGAGGGGTGCCTTGTTGATCACGGAGAGACGGCAGTCTTTCCGTTCGATCCAAGGAAAGCCCTCCAAACCGGCAGGGGAAAGACCGGCTACATTCCTTTGGCCGGCCATTAGCTGCTGACAACCGAAGAAGAAAAAAGCACCAATTAATACATCGTAAACAGCATGTTTGGAACTGGGTGAGAATATTGATCCTTTCTTTACTATTTTACAACTGAGTTTCCTGGGAAAGGCTCCCAAGAAGCTAAAAACCTCCGAATGTAAACGGAAGCAGCGGTTTAATTTTATGGGGGACAGAAACATACAATACTGAAGTGGAAGTAACATAAAGCTACAGTTTTGATAAATTTGAGAACTGAGATAACTGTTAAGATTTTCTCTTCGGGAAAAAAAATTGAGGCGAAATATAAGAAATCAATCCTTTGTTTTAAGAGTGGAAAATGGACTTGGAATGACATCTAGTGGTGGATTTGTGTATAGCACTATAATTTGCTTCCTGGCTGCTTGGTGATTCCTAGCTCGGGAGAACAGCTGGCAATAAAGGAAAATATTTTGGCATACTTATCACCCTGACCTTCTTGGATTATAAATACCTACTGAGCTTGGACTTTTAACTTCAAGAGCTAGTGGGAGAGAAAGAAAAAATTGACCTTGGACTACGCCTGGCTGGGAGTGACTTTTGAGCTGTTTTCAGAGAGGTTGAACATTTTGAACACTTCGAACATTGTGGATTACAACCTTGCCTGATTGACAATTTTTGGATACTTGAGACAAAGGATCACTATAAAATATTGCCTTCAGGACTGAACCTATACTTTGGAATCTATTGGATTATAAAAGATACATATAAAGACCAGATAACTAGAGGAAACTTTGATCTACTCTTACTGAGACTGGTGATACTAGAGGATCTCCAGGAATGATGCCTCAAGAAAAAACAAACACCTTTCAGAAAGAAATATATTCTATGCTACAATTAATTCACCAAACAATGTTGAATGCAAAGAGGACATAAAAAGAAATCATAATGAGACTAAAAACAATTTAGACAATATAAATGAGCAAATCTCCAAATTAAATCTACAACTAGAAAGTTCCCAGATAACGACTATGAAGTATGAACAAATAAACCAGAAATCAGAAGACGGAACAGAGGAAATGGATTTAGAGATGGAAGAGATAAAAGAAGGGAAATATAAATGACTGTATACAAACAAAATACTGCAAGACTTAGCTATAACAATGAAAATGCAAAAGACCTTTTACCCCTTAGGTCTGCAAAATATATCTGATGGCAAGGAAGAAGATTTAAAAAAATGGAATATAGAGCTGTTAGGGGAAATTTCACAACTTGGGAGACAGGGAATGAAAAGAGAAATGGAGGGAGAAAGGAACTGGGAGTTGTTTAAGGAATATAAATGGGTGGAATTCCCCCCCCCCCCCAAAAAAAATACCCTACCTAAATTGTCTTCCTCATGCCAAGCAATTTTTTACAAAAATAGAAAATTCCTGGGCAATCTAATTGCCCTGGCTTGGAAAGCTACTTGGCAAAGAAAGAAAGCAAGAGTCAGATTTAAAAAACAGAAGATTTGACCTTTTAGAGGGGGCATTATCTGTTTAAATACTTGTTTGAATAAGATTAAAAGAATGGATGACCCTTATATATAATTAGACTTTTATAATGAAAGATATGATTTAGAACTAAGCATTTTTTTTTCTTTTTTTTTATATGGGAAATATGAAGATAAGAGGAGGATTGATATGAATAAAACTTTTAGCTATATAAATGTAATTAATATTGAGAAAATCATAACTGATAAGATAGTTCAAATACTGATGGGAAATCAAACCTTAACAAGAGCACGAAAAACAGAATATTGATTAATGAATTGACATTATTGATTTATGAATTGATATTATTTGTATGATATTAGTAAAATATAATGAAGATGCTTATATTTAACTCTGTATACATTAACAGTACCAAAAATTATAACTGTGTAATGAGGGGAAAATGGAAAAAATATGGAGAAGAAAGGAGGATCAGGGCAAAAATACTGGATTGTGTAGTATTGAACAGATTTATATTGAAGAAGTCAATGTTAAATATTCGAACCCAGACAACATGTTGTTTACTAAGCACTAAAGACTCTAATTCTTAAAAATCAGTAAAACTTTTATTAAAAAAAGTATGATGGTTTCTTCGAAACTATCAGAACAGCTGGATTTGCATAATACACTAAGTCAAAACAAAACATCACTTGATGGCTTAGTGTGTGTTTTTGTGGCAATAAATCTGTCCTCTAAAATAACTAAAAATGAAAATGAAAAGGTAAAAACCTAAAGGTCCTCATCAACTTCTTATAAAAATCAAAATGCACTTACTGCTACAAAAGCCCCATTGACTTGTAATGATTTACAAGCAGTAGAAAGAACAGAAGAAAGTCTTTCAATATTTTGAGTTTCTCTCTGCTGTTTGTCCATAACTGTGGGATCACTGTAATAGAAAGGAAGATGTGATTATAATGAAAATACCTCAATTCTATCTTCTGCACAGTGACATCCATATGCAAAAGGCAGATCACCACTATGGGAACAAAATGTATCTATATTGTAAGAAACTTTATCTTGGAGACAGACGGATACTTCTCACAACATTGACAATCAAGCTGTAAGTATTTGCTTTTGCACAATTCAGACAAAAATTATAGGTAGCTGGTATTACATAAGCAGTGTTATTTATGAAAAGTTCAAGAGCTATTGACATAATGACGTCTAGCCTTTTGATAATGTAAAACGTTTATTCAAAACAATATTTTGAAAGCTTTGTATTATGAGGTCCTTACTAGGGAGATTGAGATGAGGAAGGAGATTGTTCAAATGTCCCTGGCAGAGTAGAAGAAACTGGCAAAGAAGGCTCATGAGGAATTCTAGATGCTACAGTGTTTGTACTTACACCCACACAATCTTTTGTGTTCTGAGGAAAACAAAATTAAAATCATTTAAATTACATTTCAATTCAACAACACATTATGTTTATAACTTAACATAATACCATTAGAGGCAGAGTTGAAACAAATATACAGTGCATTCAGAAAGTATTCAGACCCCCTTCACTTTTGTCAATTTTGTTATGCTGCAGCCTGATTCTACAGTTGTTAAAATTCATTTTTTCCCCTCAATCTACACTCAGTACTACACTGAGTACTCAGTACTCAGTAAAGACAAAGTGAAAACAGAATTTTAGAAATGTCTGTAAATTTATTAAAAAGAAAAAACTGAAATATCACATTGCCATAAGTATTCAGACCCTTCACTCAGTGCTTTGTTGAAGCACCTTTGGCAGCAATTACAGCCTCGAGTCTTTTTGGGTATGACGCAACAAGCTCTGCAAACCTGGACTGGGGATTTTCTGCCCTTCTTCCTTGCAAATCCTCTCAAGCTCAGTCAGGTTGTATGGCGACCTTCGGTGAACAGCCATTTTCAGGTCCCTCCAGAGATGTTCAATAGGGTTCAAGTCGGGGCTCTGGCTGGGCCACTCTATGACATTCAGAGTTGTCCCTAAGCCACTCTAGTGTTGTCTTGGCTGTGTGCTTAGAATTGTTGTCATGTTGGAAAGTGAACCTTCGGCCCAGTCTGAGGTCCTGAGCACTATGGAACAGGTTTTCATTGAGGATATCCCTGTACTTTGCTCCATTCAGCTTTCCCTCAACCCCGACCAGTCTCTCAGTCCCTACTGCTGAAAATCACCCCCACAGCATGATGCTGCCACCACCATGCTTCACTGTTGGGATGATATTGGGCAGGTGGTGAGCGGTTTCTGGTTTCCTCCAGACATAACGTTTAGAATTGAGGCCAAACAGTTCAATCTTGGTTTCATCAGACCAGAGAATCTTGTTCCTCACAGTCTGAGAGTCCTTCAGGTGCTTTTTTGCAAACTCCAAATGGGCTTTCATGTGTTTTGCACTGAGGAGAGGCTTCCGTCTAGCCGCTCTGCCATAAAGCCCAGATCGGTGGAGGGCTGCAGTGATGGTTGTCCTTCTGGAACTCTGTCCCATCTCCACACAGGATCTCTGGAGCTCAGTAGGAGTGACCATCGGGTTCTTGGTCATCTTTCTTACTAAGGCCCTTCTGCCCCGATTGCTTAGTTTTACCGGACGACCAGCTCTTGGAAGGGTCCTGGTTGTGCCAAACTTCTTCCATTTGAGAATTATGGAAGCCACTGTGCTGTTAGGAACCTTCAGTACAGCAGAGATTTTATTGCAGCCTTCCCCAGATCTGTGCCTTGCAATAATCCTGTCTCTGAGCTCTGCAGGCAGTTCCTTTGACCTCATGGCTTTTGCTCTGCTACAGCAGGGGTGTCAAACTGCCGGCCCATGGGCCGGATGCATCATGCTGAAACTGTGCCCATGCCATTGCCGGCAATGGAAAAAAAGTCGTGATACGTTGCAACACGTCACGTGACATTGCGAATTTGACACCCCTGTGCTACAGTATGCATTGTCAGCTGTGAAGCCTTCTATGGAGAGGTGTGTGCCTTTCCAAATCATGTCCAATCAATTTACCACAGGTTGACTGCAATCAAGGTGTAGAAACATGTCAGCAACATCAAGAGAAATGGGAGGCACCTGAGCTAAATTTCACCTGTTGTTGCAAAGGGTCTGAATACTTATGCTGATGTGATATTTCAGTTTTTTCTTTTTAATAAATTTACAGACATTTCTAAAATTCTGTTTTCACTTTGTCATTATGGGGTACTGAGTGTAGATTGATGAGAAAAAAATGAATTTCAACAACTGTAGAATCAGGCTGCAGCATAACAAAATTGTCAAAAGTAAAGGGGTTCTGAATACTTTCTGAATGCACTGTATGTATGTATTGGCAAGTCCACTACCAAGTACAACAGTGCTATAGCTAGTCCTCGACTTACGACAGGTAGCAAATGAAAAACCTTCTTATGACCCGGATTAAAAGTTCTGCACTCCATCCCTGGTAACATTACTACATTTTGTGCGTTCAACAACCAGCCCCCATTTACAGTCATTCACAGTGCCCCACAGTCATGTGATGTTTACTTCCTGTTTCCAGCAAAAAAAAAGCCCCATAGCAAATAATGGATTTGCTTTACAACCTCCTTATTCAGATAACCACCACCACCACAAAAAAGGTCGTAAAATTGGATCTGGTCATGTGGTGACCTGCTTTATGACCGTCATGACTTACAGCTGAAATTATGGGCTCAATGACGGTGGTAAGCTGAGGACTACCTGTATACAAAATTGACTATTAGCCTGCTGGAGAAAGTAGTACTTTATAGATGGGTGTTCCAGAGCCTCTTTTCCCAGAGCAATCACAAATACCATTAAGAAATTACAGTGAGGGAAAAAATCATTTGACCCCCTGCTGATTTTGTACATTTGCCCACTGACAAAGAAATGTATCAGTCTATAATTTTAATGGTAGGTTTATTTTAACAGTGAGAGACAGAATAACAACAAAAAAATCCAGAAAAACGCATTTCAAAAAAGTTATAAATTGATTTGCATTTTAATGAGTGAAATAAGTATTTGATCCCCTATCAATCAGCAAGATTTCTGGCTCCCAGGTGTCTTTTATACAGGTAACGAGCTGAGATTAGGAGCACTCTCTTAAAGGGAGTACTCCTAATCTCAGCTTGTTACCTGTAAAAAGGACACCTGTCCACAGAAGCAATATGTAAGGACTTGCCTCAACTAGATCTCTCAAGAAAGCAGAACTCTTGAAACAGGCATTGTCTCAAAAGGAACTTTATATTGAGAGTTAGTGATGGCAAGAGAGCAAAGCAAAGTCTGAGATTTGGCGCGTAAAGGGTTACATCAAAAAGGCAATTCACAACTCCTCCCCCCAGTGTTCAACCGTCTGGTTGAAATCCAGCCAATCCACAGGTGCCACAGTGTCATGAGAAGCCAGAGATTTAGCGGGCTTCTCAAGGTCTGTCCTAGTTTCGTTTCTCAACGGTACCAGGCTCCGTTGTCTGGAGATAAGGCAGATGTTTTCAGGTCACATTCCTCTCACCCAGAAGGAGGGCATCTCGCCCAGAGTAGAACGAAGCAGATATTCCCCCTGCAGGCTCCCTCCCCCAATAATATGGCAAGCCCCGAAAATACATAGGCAGAAGCAAGAGAGGGAAAAAGGGAAGGATTCAAGGCAAATACAATTGAGGGGCTCTGACACAATCAGATTCCGAACTCTCCACCATGGCCAAGACCAAAGAGCTGTCCAAGTATGTCAGGGACAACAAGATTGTACAAGTACAGAAGGCTGGAATGGGCTACAAGACTATCGCCAAGCAGCTTGGTGAGAAGGTGACAACAGTTGGTGCGATTATTTGCAAATGGAAGAAACACAAAATAACTGTAAATCTCCCTCGGTCTGGGGCTCCATGCAAGATCTCACCTTGTGGAGTTTCAATGATCATGAGAACGGTGAGGAATCAGCCCAGAACTACACGGGAGGATCTTGTCAATGATCTCAAGGCAGCTGGGACCATAGTCACCAAGAAAACAATTGGTAACACACTATGCCGTGAAGGACTGAAATCCTGCAGCGCCCACAAGGTCCCCCTGCTCAAGAAAGCACATGTACAAGCCCATCTGAAGTTTGCCAATGAACATCTGAATGATTCAGAGGAGAACTGGGTGAAAGTGTTGTGGTCAGATGAGACCAAAATCGAGCTCTTTGGCATCAACTCAACTTGCCGTGTTTGGAGGAGGAGGAATGCTGCCTATGACCCCAAGAACACCATCCCCACCGTCAAACATGGAGGTGGAAACATTATGCTTTGGGGGTGTTTTTCTGCTAAGGGGACAGGACAACTTCAGCGCATCGAAGGGACGATGGACGGGGCCATGTACTGTCAAACCTTGGGTGAGAACCTCCTTCCCTCAGCCAGGGCATTGAAAATGGGTCATGGATGGGTATTCCAGCATGGCAATGACCCAAAACACACAGCCAAGGCAACAAAGGAGTGGCTCAAGAAGAAGCACATTAAGGTCCTGGAGTGGCCTAGCCTTAATCCCATAGAAAATCTGTGGAGGGAGCTGAAGGTTCGAGCTGCCAAACGTCAGCCTTGAAACCTTAATGACTTGGAGAGGATCTGCAAAGAGCAGTGGGACAAAATGCCTCCTGAGATGTGTGCAAACCTGGTGTCCAACTACAAGAAACATCTGACCTCTGTGATTGCCAACAAGGGTTTTGCCACCAAGTACTAAGTCATGTTTTGCGAAGGTGTCAAATACTTATTTCACTCATTAAAATGCAATTCAATGTATAACTTTTTTGAAATGCGTTTTTCTGGATTTTTTTGTTGTTATTCTGTCTCTCACTGTTAAAATAAACCTACCATTAAAATTATAGACTGATCATTTCTTTGTCAGTGGGCAAATGTACAAAATCAGCAGGGGGTCAAATGATTTTTTCCCTCACTGTATGATTTTCAGAGTGAACAAGTATGTGTCCCCAAATTCACCCTTTCCCGACATCTGTGGATTTTTACTTTTTCTTTTGATGTGGCAACAATCACATGTGACAACCGGTTTTCAAACAAGTCTTCAGTCTTTAGATTGCCAGCAGCTCCAGGCAAGGGAGGAAAACTGGACAACCCCAGCTCAAAACTTGGAGACGGTGGCTTTGGAGTGGGTGGAGACTGCGTTTGTCCTCTCTGAAAGAGAAGCATAGGATACAAAAGCGAGGCAACATCAATCCTCACGGAAAAGGGCACAAACTGTTAGGAAACAGCAAAAATCTAAAGAAACACAACTGTATACATGTAGTGGACTGATAACTCCATCCATCCTCCAATTTCTAGGCTGCCCAACTCAAAAAATGATTTTAAAGCTGTCTTGAAGGCAGAAGACTGGGAGGGGAGCAAATCTCCAGGAGATGCTGTCCCAGAGGGCAGGTAATACAACAAAGAAAGCTCTTTACCATCATCTCATTTGAAGAAGCCAAGGTGAATAGAATTTTGTTCAGTTTCTACTTTAAGGTGTAAAGATTTAGTGCAGATTTTCTGGGCACAACCTGAGTTTTATGCATGAAAAGCAACTACCCAGAGAGATGGAAAGATTCAATAGGGAGAAATGGTTGGTGAAATTGACAGATCTTGTTGAGATGGGTAAATTAACTTATTTCATTAGAGAAAATACACCATCTATATTGGTGACTGGAAATCTCTTATGGACTTTTTGTGTAAAACTGAAACAAATGAACTTGTAATTTATGGCTTTTGACGATTACACAGGACAGATTATAGAAAGAAGAGTATTATGATGTAACTTTAGAGAGAGAGGTTAAAATATAATTGTACTTATAACTGCTGTGAACAATATCAGAAGCCACTTTGTATGTATTTGCTTTTTCTATTTTTCTTCAACTTTTTTTCTTTTCTTGCACTTTTTGCTTTCTCTTCACTTTTTTCTTCTTCTTTACTTTATATTAGCTTGGTGTTAGTTTTTATCTTCTTTTTTTTAAAGTTAGAATTTCCAAGCATTAAGTGCCATTAAAATGTTTCTTCACCTTACCAATATGACCAAAGTATGAAACAAAATAGCATTAAATGCAAGCATATCTCTGTTCTGTGGGGAAAATGGAAAGGCAGATTCTGGTCTTCAAACAAAACATTATGCCACTTAAAAGCATAAGGAAAAAGAGGTTGAAATTATAGTTGGTAGGGAGAGAATAAGAACATGGTTAGTTAAAAAACCTAGGAGTATGTGGGAAAGCATTGAGACCTAAAATGAGAATCAGTTATTTTGTTATGGGAGAATTTTCTATGTTTTGTAGAACAGATTCATTTTGGTCAGAAAAGGAATTCAAAAGGAGGAGGAGGAGGAGGAGATTTTTGTAAAATTGCTTTAACAACTTGAACGTCTGATGCAAATTTGAGTCAGCAGCAACCTTGACATTTACCTCATGACAATTTGGAGTTACTTAGAATATATGTTTTTATTGCTTAGTTGCTGTATAACATCACTTCAAATCATTCCACATTGAGGCTGTATTAGTCAAGAATCTTCTAGCCTCAAGTGAACAACTAGACATCACATACTCACCGTGAATTTGTCATCTCTCTTTTTTCGATAGCCATAAGAGTTTTTTCTGGAAGGACAGAAGTCATCGTTATTGCTGATTAGATAAGTTTGTTATAGAAATGGCCAATACATCTTAGTATGTAAAAGTAAAAAGTTGAGGCTGTAGTGTTACTATCTTATTCTACTGTACTATAAAGAGTCAGAAGTCAATATTTTTCTTTTCTTTTCCCCCCTTTACACTACACTTATTTCTCTTCCCTTTTAGTCCCCCATTGTCCCACTGTTTTCACTTTCTTTTATATTTTATATCTTGATAAACTTAATAACATTATTATAAAAAGAAGTCATCATATTTAGTAATTTACTCTTTGTTTTCATAGATATCATTTTAAATGTGATTGTATTATTACACTGAGAAAGCCTTTGTGGTGTAATTGTCAGAACTTTCAATTAGGTCCAAGAGGCAGGATCAAGACTCTTTTCTCAGGTATGTGAACTGTGATCTTGGGCAAATCACTATCACTCAGCCTATTATAACCAACCTCTCAGGGTTGTTAGGAGAAAAAAATTGGAGATGTAGAAAACAGAGGATCTTGGATGATAATCCTGATTTTCCAAGAGGAAACTATCAAATGAATGGCCTTGCTATCAATTTTCAAAATTATAGCAAAGAATATTTGTAGCTCAGGGTTGAACTATGGGGTACTTGGTGCTCCCACTGCCTCTCGGGCGCTATTGTACTGTGGCATGCGGGAGAGAGCATCTGCAAGGAAGTCCCCCCCCGGCAGATACTGGAGTGTGAAGTTGAACCAGTTAAATTATTAGGTCCACTGGACCTGCTTAGGAGATACGTTTCCAGGGGGCCTTCAGCGCTTCTACTGTAGGTTCTTATGATCCGTCCAGACCTCAAAGGGGGTCTTGCTACCCTCCAGGAACTGTTGCCATGTTAGGAGAGCCCATCGGACTGCGTAAGCCTCCTTTTCCCAGATAGCCCAGCGCCTTTCACTGTCGGACAACTTGCAAGACGTGTAGGCACAGGGTTGTATTTCCCCTTTTGCATTCCTTTTGGAATAGGACTGCCTCCACTGCTACATCGCTGGAATCCGCCTGTATTACAAACGTCTCCTCTGGGTCAGGGTGTTTCAGGACCAGCTCCGCAGCGAACAGGCGCTTCAACTTTTCAAAAGCGGCCTGGCAGTCAAAAGGACCAATCCAAGGGCTAGCTGGGCTTTGGTTTTGCCCCCTCCCCATCTTTAGCAAATTGGTGATCGGTAGGGCTATCTGGGCAAAAGTGGGGATGAACTGGCAGTAAATGTTCGCGAAGCCCAGGAAACTCTGTAGTTGTCTCCTGGTCCGAGGGGGCTCCAGTATTGCCTTCACCTTACTGGGATCCATCTTCACTCCCTCATTGGAGATACGGTATCCCAGGTAGTTTAAGCGGGTCTTGTGGAACTCACACTGCGTAGAGTTGGGCTTCCTGCAGTTTCCTGAGTACGGGGTCTCGGTGTATATCAATATATTGTCCAAGTACACCAAGACTCCCTTGTACAGATGCTCATGCAGGACCTCATTTATCAGTTGCATGAATATGGCAGGAGACCCTTGCAGCCCAAATGGCATTACTTGGAACTGATAGCAGCCTAGGGGGCAATGAAATGCTGTTTTCCACTTGTCCCCTTCCTTAATCCTCACTCGGTAATACGCCTCCCTCAAGTCCAGCTTCATGAAGATTTTCCCCTTTGCCAAATAGCCTAGCATGTCCCTCATAAGGGGGAGAGGGTACATGTTTTCCACACATATGCAGTTCAGCCCCCTATAGTCAACGCACAGTCTAAGGTACCTGTCCTTTTCTTTGAAAAGCACCGGGGCCGCCATTCTCAATTTCGCTGGCTGGATGAACCCCCTTGCCAGGTTCTTGTCTATAAACACTCAGAGCTTGTCCATCTCTCTGGGGGTCATAGATTACATTTTTGGCTTAGACAGTTTGGCTTCTGGCATGAACTCTATCGCAAAACCGGTGGGTCGGTGAGGTGGGAACACATCTGATTCCTTTTTGCCAAAAACCTCAGCTAGGTCGCGATATTCCGCTGGAATTAGCAGCTCTAATCCACCGTCTCTCCTCTTAGTGTATTCATGGCTTCCGCTTCTACTTTTCTAGTCACAGGCATGTGGGCGGCTCCTTGCAGTTTCCCTGACTCCTGCTGATGAACAGCTCTTCTTCACATCCGCCACCATTCTCTATCCCAGCTCACAGAGGGGTTCCACTTTTTCCACCACGCTAGTCCTAGGACCATGGGCTCAGTCGTCCTGGGGACTACAATAAACTTAACAGTCTCTACTTGAGTCCCCACTTTGAGCCAAACCGGCTCGGTTAGGCAGGTGGTTGGCTAACCTCCCGTTATTGACCTGTCTAGTTGGGAAAATGCCATGGGGTCGTCTCAGTTTCTTTAGCCTCAGTCCCAGCCTTTCCACCACCTGGGTGCTGACCACGCACCGGGAGCAACCCGAGTCCAGCAACACCGTGATGGCTCCCCTTGCCCGAGGAGGGCACCACAATCTCCACCCAGGCTGACATGGGTATGATGGTGCCACTTACCATCGGGTCATCTTCCCCCTCACTGTCGCTCTCATAGAAGACCGGACCCTTACGGGGGCTGGTTGGAGTTCCCTCTCCCTTGCTGGACTGAGGAGAGAACTCAACGACTTGCTGCCCTACGTGTGTCTTCTCCTTTGGCTTTGTTGGGGATCTCTTTTTCTTGGGTTGCCGAGTTGGTGGAGGGGCGGTTGCTTGTCGTGGTGCGAGGCACTCGGCTGCTCAATGGCCCTCCTTTCTGCAGCAGAAGCAGGGCTCCCAGGGCTTGGTGAGGCTTGCCTCCTGCAGCCGAGGGCACGTCCCCCTTTCCCCCCTGGAGCCTGGGCGTCTCTCAGGCGCTCTGTGGGACCGGCTTTCCTCTGCGGTGTGCTCTCAGAACTCCATCAGGTCAATCTCAACCTTGCCAGCCACTCGGAACCACGCTTGCAAGTTTTGCGGCACCCCTCAGGGTATGCAGTTCTGGTATAGCTCTCGATCTAGGCCCCCTTGGAAGTAGACCAGCATGCACTCGGGCCAGTCAGGAAGGTGGCTGGCTAGGCTGTAGAAGTCCTGGATGTACTCTGCCACCGGCCCCTTTCCCTGCTTAAGGGTGTGGATGTGGTATTCAGCGCGCCAGGCTGTCATGGAATCCTCAAACCACCCCTGCAGGATCTGCATGAATGTATCTAGGTCGCCCAGCTCCTGCGCCCCAGCATTGTGCAGGGACACCAGCCATCCGGATGTGCCGCCCTCCAGGTTGGACACCACTGCGTGAACCCAGGCTTCATCGTCTGGGTACATTCCCCCATAGCGCTCCAGTTTTGGGATTTTCCCATGAAAACCCACATAGGTAACTCCCCTCTTCCCCTCTGGGCCACCCACAGTTCATAGTTCACCAATTGAGTTCAGTTCTTTTGCTCCTGTCAAACATTCTTCATGACTTGGCCTTGGTAGATAACGTTTCTCCGGCAACAGAAGGTTCACTTGCATTCCATAGCCTCCCCCTGCCCTTAGGAATTCACCACCCTCCTCCTGTCAGTTTGGCAAAACTGCGAGCAAAAGCAGGCAACTATGGAGTAGAGTCAGGTTTGACAGCCAACTCACTGCGAGTCAACTTGCCATGGGACAATTCAATGCGGGATAACTCAACGTGAGATTACTGTTATCCACCACTGTTTCTTTGACATTATTTTAATTTTTGTCATTCACATTTCATTTGTCCCTCCTTTAGCATCCTTTCTTTAATGATTCTATTCTACCATTTCTTCAATATTATTTCTTCAAGACAGCCATGGTGAGACAGCCATGGCGAGTTGTCCCATTCCGGTGCTTTATTGGGTTGAATGGTCAGGCACTTTTTGATGAAGTTGCATGGATATCCATAGGGAGCAAACCCCACTCTCTACTAGCACTGATGTTACCTAGTTTTCTAATGAAACATCTGCAAGAAAACAACCAAGCTCAGAGAGCACCAAGGACCCCACATTTCAAATTTATGCTTTCCATTTATTTATAGCACTCCAGCTATCATTCTGGAGTATCAGAAATATCCAACAACCTGAACCCAGATTTTATTTATTAAATTTATATACTGCCCAGCTCGCTGTTTGGTTTTATAACTTCCACTGAAGATTAGTTTAAGCAATATCTTTATAAGTCTAGATCTACATTGTTTTATTTTAAATATTAAAAACTCCAAATTCTGATGCTCATTAAATAACTTGTTTTTCCATTTTCTAAAAAAACCTTTTTCTAAGTTTCTAGAAGTGATTCCATTGCCATTTATTTTCCAAGTTGTGTTAATTAGATCCACTTTGATAAATGTGGATAAATATAGTGGCGATCAGCTTTTTTGGTAAGTAGTCGTAAGTTATACACTAAATATTATTGTGCATATTATTATCACATAAATGTGATATCTGCACCATTACTTTCCATGTTCTGTTATGTTTTGATTCTACTTAATCAGATTACCTGAAATAAACACTTAAAAAAGGCCTGAAAGAAGGATGCCCTAGCTGAGCACTGAAACCATCTTCTATAAACAATGGTTGGCTCAGATACTGATACAACATACCCAGCCTCAGTGGCCAATATTTAACCCTAAATTTCAATACCCACCTTCCTCTGCCTAAGCTGGGGGATGAATCTGAAGCTGTGGATTCTACTCGCCCGCTCCCTACTTCTCGTTTCATGTAGCTTGTAGTACTTTGCATCCGTGTTCTGTTTTGTCCTGGTTGTCTGGTTTGTGGGTTCCTAACACTGTTGATTAATTGGTCAGCAGAAAGATTGAATATTGTAGGACACTCTAGCAATCCAGTTCCTCTGTCTGCAGTAGAAATTGTATGTTGTAGATGTGATTTGCTGGGATTTCTGGGACAGGGAAAAAAACCTTTCAGAAAACCTTTCCAGGCATATTGTCCAGGTAGATAAAAATGTATTAACAGAACTTGCCTGTTTCTTGGAGAATACTGCCTGAGGGAAGTCAGTTGAGAAGCAGTTGGCTTGAAAGAAGGAGCTGTAAATCCATTGATAAATCCCGTATTTGGAAATGGTGTGACCTATGGAACAGATATACTTCAGATGTAGATTTGAAACTTTCAATATATCTGTAATGTTCTGAAAACAGCACAATGGTTTCATTGGTTCACTTTACTTTTCCTCATGTTTTTTGACAGGAGCATCATACTTTTGCTTATTAATATTCTCGTTACACATATTTGTATTTCTAACACTTTGGCTCTTCTGGACAAACATTTACATGAAAAAAAGCACATGAGAGTGGGATATGACAAAACATCTCAGTATGCAATTTTACATCTGTTTGGTTTAGTACAGCTTAGTATAATGGATTTATAAAAATCAATATACATCAAGGACAAGACAACACTCAGTCAGCTTTACACTGGAAGTGTTAAAAAATAAGGTCTTAATTGTATTTTTATTCAAGAATAGAAAGCAAGTTATATTACAACATGTCTGAAATTTAAATGTTTTATTTTGCATCCCAGATCCTACTTAAACAGAATGTTCTGAATTTGAATCATAGCATTAGGTCTAGTAATATAGATTGCTCCTCTCCTTGGACAGTTCCTCCAAATCGTCTACAACAGCATAAACTTCAGACAAACAAACAAATGGTTCCCCACTGCTTACCAGTGATGGATCAAGATAGCTGTGTGTTGTAGACCAAGTCTGTGGTGCAATGAAGCTATACAGTGGAAATTGCTGCTGGGGACTGTATACTGGAGGTAAGTACAATGATGTTGTATAATGCTGTTGTGTGTAGATATTCATATCTGGAGGTCTGTATCCATTCTTTGGCAAAAATGTATTTATAGCTATTGCTTTTGCTTTTATTCTTGCCTATAAATGATAGATTACATTCTTAGAAGATGATGTTCAGAATGATCATAACTATAATTTCAAATCCCAAAATAACACATTTACCTTAATTGGTTTTCCTTGGAAAAATTTCACTTCTTCTCTAAGGTATCCGTAAGCCTTTAAGAGAAACATATATTTGTTTGAAACAGAGCAATCAAATTAGTGGGAACAAAAGCATTCATACTTTTCTACTTAAGAAAAGAGGGTCACATGTAATTCAGGCTTACAAATAATATATTATAGCTTCCATGTTTGGAAACATATCAATTTTGGTATGTTTACTTTGATCTGGCAATAACTATATTGTGGAACTACAGAAAGCATTTAATATTTCCTCTCTTTTTCTCTTGCTATCTACTATCTCACATTTAAGCTAGTAGTTTTTATTATAACAGCTAAGTAAAAAAATATTTATTACATTCATCAATAGATTTTTAGCTTATATATATCTTAATTACTTTTACATTCAACCTTTATAAGCAAATTAATATTCAAATTTAACTATTAATATTTATACTTCCAAGTTTTAAATGACCAAAGTTTATCTCAGCTCATAACAAAATCTAGTATTCAAAATACACATCTTATCTATTTGAGTATGTTCTATTTTAATTCTCACTGATAAGTCAAAACCTCAATTTTCTTCAGTCTTATTCTAGCTTTCTTTCTTTGCCAACTCGCCTTCCATGTCCGTGCTTTTAAGTCATCAAATAAATCTCCCTGTGTTGTTATATATATTGTTTGAGGTAAAAAAAGCCATCCGGTCGCCATTTTTTTTGAAAGGATTGACAAATCATCTATGTTTCCATCTCAACGTAGTTGTCCTGAAATGTTTATCTTCCCTTCAGTCTGTTCTTCTTCTTGATCCTCTGGTTTCTTCTGGTTTATATAGAAAGTCTTTTCCCTTTTCCATGTTGTCAGTCCCTTTTCTAGGTTTTCCATTAACTGTGTTTGTTGATCAGTTGAATCTTCTGTCATAGTATTTAATTGTTCCACTTCTTCTATTATATTCTGTGTAGTTGATTTTTTAGTTGTAATCAAAGTTTGGGTTCGTATATCTAGGCTGACATCTTGTTCTTTTCTGTAACTTCTTATTTCATCAGTAGCTGTAAGAATAGTTTCATAAATTGCTTTCAACATAAAAAGAATCTGTTCCTGATCTTCATCCATGTTCTTAGTAGTGTGTTAAGTTAAAAGCTTTGCAATCAGAGAATGTAATTTTTTTTTTGTCACTTGAGTATAGAACACAGCTGGGCTTCTCGCAGCTGATATCTGTCAGGGTTACAAAAGTCTTATCTATAGTCTGGGCTTCAAGCCAAGTCTCTTTTAAGCAATAACAAGTTGTAATATCAGGTTTAGCCACAAGATGTCGCCCATACCATTTAGAGTTTTCTTTTAAGTCCAAAATTTTTATAATCCTTTTTCCAATTTTACTTCTTTTTTGTAAGTAAAAACCCAAATCTTCAATAAGAATAAAAAATCTTTTAGTCCACAAATTTTAAAAAGATAAAAATCCAGTTAGAATCAAGTTATTCTTGCAACGTTTTAAACTCCCCTGGATAGTCAATCGCCGCTGTTTTTAGAGGGTGGGATAGAATCTCCCTTCCCTCTCCACAGGGGGGAAAGTACTTTGGGCAGCTTATGCAGGTGGAAAAAATAGTTAGGATTAAAGAGAGGTAGATCTCACCCAGTCTCATCCGCGCTGCTTTATAGGTGCCTGGTGGTAGATTTGACTTCGGCTGTCTGCAGCCTAGTGACGAGCCATATTTCTATGGCCGGTCTTTCGTCCGCCGGCTGCCCCGGATTGAGCGGAAGGGCTACTGCCCTCCCGCGATCAAGCAGGGATCCCCTCCTTGCTGATCGCCCCTACAGGGCGACTTTCGACCCTTTCCAGGGTCCCCCAGCGGTGTGAAATCGGACGTGGAATACGAGCTCACTTTCCGAATGTCCGTGGCGGCCGCGTCGGCAAACCAGAAGTCCAATTGGAAACTATCATTGAGGCCTATAACCCAACCTGAGCCGATCTTAATCAGCTCGTGCGAGCGGTGTGTCCAAAAGGCATCTGGGAACAGATTAAGGGGAAGGCCAACTGGCCTTCCCAGCAACACGACCTTACCGACCTTAACAATATATGTTTGCGCTTGCTTGCTAACATTACCGAGGTATGCCCCATTAAAACTGATTGGGGCAGAATTAAAGATTGCAAGCAGTATCGATTATCCAAAGAAGCACAGGAGGGAATCCGCCCTGTTATTGAGTCCCTCCTTGAGCAAGGTATTCTTGTTCCCACCAGAAGCCCCTGCAATACCCCTATATTACCTGTCCAGAAGTCTTCTGGTAAGTGGAGATTTGTGAAGGACCTTCGTCACGTTAACCACATTATTATCCCTTCTTATCCCACTGTTCCCAACCCTGCTACTATTTTGTCTTCTATCCTCCCTACTGCTTGTTATTTTACTGTCATTGACCTATCTTCTGCCTTCTTTTCTATTCCTATTCATCCTGATTTCCAGTTTTTGTTTGCTTTGCAATATGATGGTTGGCAGTTAACCTGGCATTGCCTTCCACAGGGTTACTGTGAATCACCTTCTATTTTTTCTCAAATTCTTCACCAGAACCTGGCCAATATTACTTTCCCTATGGAATCCACCCTTATACAGTATGTGGACAACCTGTTGCTCGCCTCTCCTACATTAGATGCTAGCATGACCGATTCTCTTGTTTTGCTTCAGAGTCTTGCTTGCTACTGTGCTACAGGGCACAAGGCCTCAAAGTCCAAAGTACAGCTTTGCCTCCCTGAAGCTGTCTACCTTGGTGTGCTCCTTTCCCATGGTGCCCATTCTATTCTTCACTCTCGTGTTCAGACTATTTTGCAACACCCCAAACCCACTACTCAGAAAGCTATGTGCTTTTTTTGGTATGGCTGGCTTTTGTTGCCAGTGGATACCTGCTTATGCCACTCTGACCCGCCCCCTTTATGATTTGACCCTGCAGTGTCCCTGAACCTCTTCCTTGGTCTCTGGCTGCTGAAGCTGCTTTTATGTCTTTGAAGCAAGCTTTGGCTGCTGCCCTGTCTTTGGGATTACCTGATTATGATAAGCCTTTTACTCTTTATTGCCATGAACGGGATTGCTTTGCTTTGGGAGTCCTTACTTAACCTTATTGTTCTTCAGAGTCCGATTGCTTATTTTTCCACTGCATTAGACCCTGTTGCTGCTGGATTGCCTCCGTTTACGTGTGGTTGGTTCCGCAGCTGCCTTAGTAAAGAGGTCAGCTGATCTTGTACTTGGCCACTCTTTGATTGTTGCTGTTCCCCATTCTGTCTCAGCTTTGTTATTGCGCACTCGCATGAAATTTCTTTCTGCCTCCTGACTCACCAAATACGAGGCTCTGCTTCTGTCATTCCCGCATATTTCTTTACGATGCTGCCCCACCTTAAATCCTGCTTCTCTCCTTCCTGTCCCTTCTGATGGCGAGCCCCATGACTGCGAGTTCCTTTGCTCCAGGTTATCCAAGCGACGACAGGATCTCTCTGATATTCCCCTTGCTAACCCTGATTTTATTCTATATACTGATGGCTTTTGTTTTAGGTCCCCCAATGGGGACCTGGTTACTGGTTTTGCTGTATGCTCTTCCTTTGAGCCTTTACTCTCCGGCCCTCTACCTGGGGTCCGCTCTGCACAGGTTGCTGAACTCATTGCTCTCACCAAGGCCTTCCAGTATGCTTCTGGTAAATCTGCTACTGTGTATACAGATAGCCGTTATGCCTTTGGGGTGGTGCATGATTTTGGCCAATTGTGGCAATTTTGCGGCTTTCTTACTGCTCAGGGCACCCCGATTAAAAATGCTCCCCATGTTGTAGACCTTTTAGATGCGCTCCACCTTCCCTCCCGCCTTGCTGTTATTAAATGTCTTGCTTACCAAACCTCTTCAGATAAGATTGCTATGGGGAATTCTCTAGCTGATGCCACGGCCAAGGAGGTCCTTATGGCATCACCTCCCCCCTTCCTCTCCTCTTGCCTCTGTTTCTGATGCACCTCCAGCTCTTGCTACTACTGCCCATCTTGTTGAAATGCAACAGGCTGCACCTGCATCTGAACGTCGTGTGTGGACAAAAAATTCTTGTTCACCCAATTCGGAAGGCATGTGGCGCCACTCTGATGGGCAGCCTGTTTGCCCCGTCTTTGTTATCCTATCTTGTCCGCCTCCAACATGGGCCTGCCCATGTTGGCCAGGAGGGTGTGACGTCTGCTATTAACAAAGAATGGTATGCCCCAGGAGTACATATGATGGCAAAACATGTGTGCTCCTCATGCATTACCTGCCAACAGCATAATGTTGGTCGCCCTGTACAGGTGCAAACTGGATCTCATCCACCCCCTTGGGGACCCTTTGTACATGCTCAAATGGACTTTATACAAATGCCCAAGTGTGGATATGAATACATATTGGTCCTGGTCTGCATGTATAGCAGTTGGATTGAACCATATCCATGTGCAAAGGCTAACACAGTAACAGTAGCTAAAAGACTTTGAAAAGACTTTTTACCCAGGTTTGGCATTCCCATCTATTTGGGTAGCGATAAAGGTTCCCATTTTGTCAACCAAGTTATCAAAGAACTCTGCAAGGCCCTCCAAATCAACCAGAAGCTTCATTGTCCGAATCACCCTCAATCTTCTGGAAAAGTTGAGATTTAATGCTACACTGAAAAATAAATTGGCAAAATTATGTGAGGATACTAACCTCAAGTGGCCAGATTAAAAATTCAAAATTGCGATCAAAAACAGGCCTCTGTAGCCATGTGACTTGGATTCAATCTCGGCTGCTGCGGTGGCCATTTTAACTCTGTGACTTGCCTGGGCCGGTTCAGGCCTACAAGAAGCCGGAAGTGTGGGGGGTTTTTTTTGGTGCCTGGTCACATGGCCAAGCAAGATCAGGCGGGCAGGACCGTTTTTGTTTTCCTGGAGGTGCGTGTGGAAGATCTGCTGCTTGCTGGGCTTGAGGACTGTGCTTGTAGAGAGCTAGAATTACTTCTGTAAGTATTTTAAAATATTCTTTTTTGTTACTGTATAGTACTGTGCTGTATTGTTTGTAATTACTTTGGGAACTGCTCTGCTTTTTATTGCTTTGTAAGGACAGTACTTTGCAAGATTGTTTGCATTTGCCTGAAACTTATAGCATGTGGCTGCTGCTGCTCCTTTCCCTAGCGTAGACCCACCAGAGATTCTGCTAACACTTACTGGAAGGAAATTCCCCCCAACCCCCCCCCCCCCCCCCCCCCCCCATTTTGGCTTTTGGCTGGAGAGGCTTGTCCTGATAAGGAGCAGTGTTTTTTGTTTTTTTTTAAAGGTTTTAAATTTAAATTGCCTCCAGTAGTTGTGGGTGTTCCCTCACTGAAGGCTTTTAAGAAGAGTCTGGATAGGCATTTATCAGAAATACAGTACAGTACTGTACTCTCTTGTGTGAGCAGTGGATTAGACTAGATGACCTCAAGGTCCCTTCCATCTCAGTTACTGTTGCAAGCCAACAGTTCTGTAAACTCCACCCCCATCTCCCTCTGCATGCCTGGCTGGAGACGCTTAAGCTAATGGCCGGCAAGTGTTTGTGTGTGTGTTTTAAAGCCATGGGAGATTTCTGTAAACTACTGGAGACGCTTAAGTTAATTACTTTAGTGGCAGCTGCAATCTAGAGTTCTCCACCCCCCCCCCCTCTGAAGAAGCTTGAGCTGCCTAGCAACAAATGGCTTTTTTTTAAAAAAAAGCCTACTGCCTACTTGGGAGGCAGTTTACAAGTACTGTGGTTACTGAAACCAGAAACAGCTGATCTGCTGCTGGAAACAGCCTGCAGCAGCGGCAGGAAAAGTCTCATTTCAGGCAGCTATTGGAGGAAATAGTAAATCAAATCTTTGTTCATTTAACGACCCATTTGATTCAATTAATGAGTTTGATTTTAAAATGTTGCAATATTGAGTCTGATTCATTTGATGATTACGAGCCTAATGGGCAGGCTCTATTAGGCTCGTACCTTGGGGACTACCTGTAATGGGACTCCCTATGCGAATTACAACTTCCCCTCCATCGACCTTATATCTAAATGACATTCATATACTAGATGCTGTTATGCTGGACTATTGTCGCGCTCTTATTACATCTTTAAAAGAGTATCATTCACAGGTTGTGGCAGCCCTGCCCAAGGAACCACTGTACCCTTGCCACTCATTGAAAGTAGGCGACTGGGTTTTGACAAGTGTTTCAGCGGAAGAATTGCCTAACTCCTCGTTGGAAGGGACCATTCCAGATCTTATTAACCACCAACACTGCTGTGAAGTGTGAAGGTCTGACCTCCTGGGTGCATACAACGCATTGCAAGAAGGTGGTGCCCCCAGACAAGGAAGCTGTGGTACCGTACCCTAGACACTGAGATACCTCAAGATTTGTCATTTTCCGACGATTCGAAGGCTTCTCCGTAATGGATGCCCAGAGGCGCATAAAGGAAACAGTCTGCATTAGAAGATGTCTCATGCCTGCTGTATGGACTATGCTCGTGCTTTTGTTTATTGGAACTTGTCTAAATTTATATAATACCTTGTATCCCCGTTCTTAGTCCTACCACCACCCAAGTCACACTTATGCCTATTGGCACCCAATGTGTGTCTCAGGATGTCTTTCCCGCTAGAGCAGAACCAATTCGCCATAGACGCATTTGCTCAGTGACCCTGAACCTCCTATGAAGGGGCTCCGTGACTATTCTACTAATATGCATTTGAATTTGGTTGAGGCTTATCGAGCGGCCCATAGTACGGCTGACCTGAGTGAATGTTGGATATGCAACTATGGCTCAGGAGAAGGAGGGGACATGGTTTCCTTGTTTGCCAGAACCATGCCATTCCGCTGGCGCCACCATAGGTGGGGTGACTTAACACTAGACACGCCTCAGATAAGTAAAAACAGCCTTTCCAACACATAGTGAGACACTACCGTCTTCATGACATCAAAGAAGGTAAAGTGTGCATTGGGACAAACGGCCTCAATCTAACCTCTCTAGGAACAATACCACTAGGCTATAGTTCCTGTAATATTAGTATTTTGATTACCTCATGGCAAGAGCATCCTGGGAGCCCCAACATTAGGCCTTGTTCCTATACTATAGATAGCGATGCTCAGTTTTGTGACCCCTTTTCAAGCGATGACTGTTCGTTTGATCCTTGGGTTAAATATCCGTGTTTGGATCATGCGTTTCATGCTAGCTTGAATACACTCTCTGTGCTGCTATCCACATCGACCAGAATTCAGTTGCGTTCTTTGGTTCCCCGAATTACGGTGTGTTGCCGGCTAGCTGGTTCCAGAGAATGCACGTTTTCTCACTGTACTGCATTAGTTCAAATGGATGTTTATACTTCCTCTCCCCCATATCTCAGGCCCCTTAATGATGAGGAGGCTTGGGCCACGGTTGCTATTTGTTTGTTTTTGATCCGGCTAGATGGCTCCATGGTGTTACGGCCCCTCAGGGCATATATTTTGTTTGTGGGACACATGCATACAGCATACTCCCCATGGGATGGGCAGGCCTATGCTACCTAGGAGTATTTTTTCCAGGTTTGTTGCCTCTGAAAGAACCTACAGATCTTCGGGCTTCAACTCCGGCCCGGTTGTATAAGCGAGAAATACTGCACAATGGTTGGTACCGGGTTTTTTGAACTCTGTTCCCTCAAGTAGGTATTAATATGTTGTGGGAACAGTGTAAACAGTTCTGTTTTTTTGGAGCGTTTGGCTAACACCACTGCCGACGGGTTAGAAGTGATTGGTGCAGAATTAACAGCCGTAAGGACAACCGTTTTACAAAATCGGGTCACCCTTGATTACCTGCTAGCTAATGAAGATGGAGTCTGCAAATTAATAGGCAAATCTTGTTGCGTCTTTATCCCAGATGGCAATCAAAGCCTGTTCAACAATATTTCCAGGCTACGAAGGGCTGTCGCTGAATATAGGAAGGACTCGCTGACACCCTTTGGGTCTTTTGGTACAGGAGGTTTCTGGAATATAGTTTCCAGAATGCTTTCAGGCTTTGGAGGGAGAATCTTAATGTTACTTCTTATTATATTTTGTATTATTGTGCTCCTTTACCTCATCATTATATTGATAAGGAAGTGTGTGTCCTCCCTTTGTCATAAACCTGCAACAACGCCTTTAATGAAAATGAGCACTGGGGCTATGGAGCACAATGTTACTTTGTCCCCCTCAAATATTTCTCTTCCGACAGGGGACCGAACATATTCCATAACGTCATCTGAATGGCCCCCCTCAGAGCATCCCTATGTTGCCTCGCTTATGCAACGCTTAAGCATTAGCCTATCTATTGGGGATCCAACGTATGCTACAATGAGATGTTTGGATAGCCCAGATACGTACTTACCTTCTTAGGATAAAACTTATATTGCTACGACAGCACTGAAGTAAAGCTTCCCTTGTTGGTCATAAATCAACAAGAGTTCAATTTGAAACATTAAATAGATAGCCCCATCTAGTCTTAAACTACATGGTGATGCTTGCAAACCTTTGTTCATATCCCTATTCTCTGGATAGTAATAATAATAATAATAATAATAAAGTTGGAAGGGACCTTGGAGGTCATCGAGTCCAACCCCCTGCTCAGGCAGGAAACCCTACAACATTTCGGACAAATGGCTGTCCAGTCTCTTCTTAAAAACTTCCAGTGTTGGAGCATTCGCAGCTTCTGGACGCAGGTTGTTCCACTGGTTAATTGTTCTGTCAGGAAGTTTCTCCTCAGTTCCAGGTTGCTTCTCTCCTTGACTAGTTTCCATCCATTGCTTCTTGTCCTGCCCTCAGGCGCCTTGGAGAATAGCTTGACTCCCTCTTCTTTGTGGCAACCCCTGAGATATTGGAATACTGCTATCATGTCCCCCCTCGTCCTTCTCTTCATTAAACTAAACATATACCAATTCCAGCAGCCGTTCTTATATGCTTTAGCCTCCAGTCCCTAATCATCTTTGTTGCTCTTCTCTGTACTCTTTCTAGAGTCTCAAACTCTTTTTTTTACATCGTGGGTGAAAAAAATGGATGCAGTATTCCAAGTGTGGCTTACCAAGGTATTGGAAAGGTATTATACTCACATGATTTGATTCTATCCCTCTGTTAATGCAGCCTAACCACTGTGTTGCTTTTTTGGCAGCTGCAGCAACTGCTGGCTCATATTTAAGTGATTGTCCCCAGGGACTTCCGAGATCCCTCTCACAGTTACTGCTATGAGCAAGGTACCCCCCTATACTATACCTGTACATTGGTTTTTCTTGCCTAAATGTAGAAACCTTACTTTTCACTCCATTGAATTTCATTTTGTTAGATAGCGCCCAGTGTTCAAGTCTGTCCAGGTCCTCCTGTATCTTAAGCCTGTCTACTGGAGTGTTGGCTATTCCTGCCAGCTTGGTGTCGTCTGCATTTGATGAGTTCCCATCTATCCCCTCGTCCAAATCGTTGATGAAGATGTTGAAGAGCACTGGGCCCAGAACAGAGCCCTGGGGCACCCCACTGCACACTTCCCTCCATGTAGATGCGGTTCCATTGAGGACCACACACTGAGTACGGCCGGTCAGCCAGCTACGAATCCATCTGGTGGTGATGCTGTCTAACCTACATTTTTCTATCTTATCGAGTAGTAGGTTGTGATCTACTTTATCAAATGCCTTACTGAAGTCCAAGTAAATTATATCCACAGCATTCCTCTGATCCACTAATTTTGTCACTTGGTCAAAGAATGCAATAAGGTTTGTCTGGCATGATCTGTTTTTGACAAACCCATGTTGGCTTTTAGTAGTGATTTTGTTTGCTGATTTGTTGTTTGATTATCTTTTCCAGAATCTTCCCAGGTATTGAGGTCAGGCTGATAGGTCTGTAATTTCCTGGATCTATTTTTTTCCCTTTTTTGAAGATGGGAACTACATCAGCTCTTTTCCAGTCCTCTGGTAGTTCCCCAGTGCTCCAGGATCTTTGAAAAATATAGTTCAGTGGTTCTGAGATCATATCTGCCAGTTCCTTCAGAACCTTGGGGTGTAATCCATCTGGTCCTGGTGATTTGAACTCGTCTAGGCTGGATAGGTGCTCACTTACCATTTTCTTGCCTATCTTAACTTGTGGTTTCTATTCTGTTTTTTATGGCACTATTTTTGATAGGTTGGTCTGTTTTTTCCCTTTGTGTAAAGACAGATGCAAAAAACGAGTTAAATAGTTCTGCTTTCTCCCTATTGCTTGTCACCTTCTTGCCACTTTAACCCACTAATGGACCAATCATTTCCTTCACTTTTTTCTTGTTTTTTACATGTTGAAAGAAGCTTTTTTTGTTATTTTTGACTTTGGTCGCAAGCCTTAGTTCATTATGAGCCTTAGCTTTCCTCACTTCATCTTACGGACAAGAAGTAGGGACTGTGAAAGGAAAAATATATCGATAAATATTTAATGAGTGGTCTAATCAATTATAGTTTAGATTTGAACTTGCTAACAAGCACTTGGCTTTTGCTTGCTGTTGACCTTCAGTAGGAAATGGTGACAGTTTGTGGTCAGCACACATTTCTTCACAAAAACGGAACATAGGACAAGAATGTATGAGAAAAGAGGAACTGACCCTTGCTAACGGGTACAACTTCTGCAATGACACGTGTAGAAATGGTAGTGAGGAAAGTAGTGGTTGGAACAGGGAAAGGGAAAAACAGGAAACTGGCTCAGTAGCCAGGGTAACAAAGCAAGAACAGGGAACTAACCCAGTGGTCAGTTCCGAGAAAAGGGAACTAGTGAAGGAACTGTTCCAGAAAGTCACATGTTGATGGGATTTACCAAGAAAAGGGAAATGGGATGGCTAATGGGTGGTTCCAGAACATCAGAGGTGGGCATAGTACTAAGGTATAAAGTGTGCCTCAAAAGATAAGGGCGTTGCCATTTGACCAGTCACACTTAATGACTGCTTGTGCATTTGGCCCTTATTGCAGTAAGCTGTTGAAATGTAAGTACTGAATCTGTGTGTTCAATTTAAATAAACCTCTGGATCCTAAAGTGAGACTTTTGTTGTGTGTTGTCTCTTGTTTCATTTAAACATGTTTTTCCCCTGACAGCCATGAGTAACTGGAAACAATCTCTGAAATAGGTAATTCGATATAACATATGCACAAGTGCACACAAACCTGCACACAAAAAAGAAAGCTTACCTGTTGCGCATCTGCTTCAGACTCAAATGTAATAAACCAGTTGTCATTATAGGCAAACTCACACTTGATGAACCTGGGCAGGTTCTCACCTTTGAAGAGTGCTTCAACCTCCTAAAATAAATAAATAATGAGTGGATGGATGGATGGAATGATAGACAGCAAGGGTTGGAGAGAAGAAGGGTTCATTGAAAACTACAGCCAAAGATTGATTCACCCCCAACTGAAGCCATATTAGAACTGTCTGTAAAGAGTATCTAGGAACTAACATAGTGCTGCTTAATTTCAAGACAGACTACGAAATACTAAATAGTAAAATGCTCTAGGTATCCTCTCTGTTATTAGTATTTTAGTATTCTTGTAAATTTAAAAAATCTACAAGCTTTGCTGTTGAAATAATATACTTACATCAATTGGAGTAGATTCGGGTACCTCACGTAAAATTACAATGCAGCGATTTTGGTTTGGCCTGACTTTTTCACCTTTCTCATCAACTTGGACTAAAGGCAATGCTGAAAAAAGAACAATCTTGTTGCTTTGGTATCAACAAGTAGAGTTCTGTATTGTATTTACTACTTTTAACACTCTATTAACTCATAGGAGCATTAGATCAGTTGTTTATTAAAAATATGATTCCCCCTGTTTTAACCCGTCCCAGACAAGTTCAGAGCCATGATCTATATTTGCTCTAACTGAAATATGATTGAGGAGTTCATAGCAGATTGCCCTCTCCTTTTCCAGAAGGGTGTTTGTTCTCCTGTAAACTACAGTCTGATCTCTTATACAGGTAATCCTCGAGGTATGACAGGCCATTTAATGAACCTTCAAAATTATGGACAGACACCCCCCACTCCAAGCTACATATGACCCCATGTGAACCCAAGTTACAATGGCTGTGGCGGACCTGCTGTCATTTGCCCTTACGATCCATCACAGGGTCACTGCAGCGCCCCCCGCTTCTCTCCATCTCACACACACCCCCACAGCGCTTGGGCCTCCTCCCCACACGCCCATCATGCCCCACATTTACCTTTTGAAGCTCTTCCAACCTCATGTTGTAGAAGCAGGGTAGGCCATGTGTCCCTGGGCTGCACAGTGGTGATTCAAATATGGCCACCATTTTGTCCCACCTGTTTGTGAGTGGGACAAAATGGCCACCAGAGAAATTGCTTCATTTTGCTGCCTTAGAGAGGTCTGCACAGTGCTGCAGAAGCTTCTCAATGCTGCAGAAAGCCTCTGCAGCACTGTGCAGACCTTGTTAAGGCAGAACAACGTACTTTGTCTCCCTGGGCCATGCAGCAGCAACCCAAATGCGGCTGCCATTTTGTCCTGCCCATTTGTGGGTGGGGACAAAATGGTGGATGCTAGACAAGCTGCTTCAGTTTGCTGTCTGAGAAAGGTCTCCACAGTGCTGCAGAGCTTGTTAAGGCAGCAAAATGAACCAGTGTGTCCCCGAGTCATGTGGCAATGACCCAAATGTGGCTGTTTTGTGGGCGGGACAAAACGGCAGCCACTTTCGGAACCGTGCCATGCAGCTATGTAAACAAGGAAGTCATTCCAGCACTCTGGAAGGCCTCAGAGCTCTTCAAAAGGTAAGTGAGTTGAAGGGTGTTTGGCCTGGTGGGGTGGGAATCAGGCCTAAGGCCTGGGAGGACCCGGTGGGAGTGTGAAAAGGCCTGTTGGGATCCAAGGTGTGGGAAGTGGAGCATGGGGCGTCTTGAGGGTGGGTGAGGCCTTGGGAGGGCTAGGGCAAGTGGGCCTGGGCCTGTACTAGACCTCCAATCACCTCCCCCACCCAGGAGGCACCCCACACTCCACTTAACAACCTGCACATTTGTTTTACGTTTCATTGGGGAGAGCAGGGATGGGGGGGTCGTTAGGTGACACGTTTCACCTAACGACTGCTGTGACATGCTACTATAATGGGCAGACTCCATTATGGTCGTACCTCGAGGACTATCTGTAAAAGGAAGAAAGTGTGCCGGAATACAGGTAGTACTCGAGTTACGAGTGCAATGGAGCCTGCCCATTCCACTCGTAAATCGAAAACTCATAGAGTGAATCTTGTTCGAGGTACGAGATCACTCCATTGCTCATTAAAACGCACATGGCTCGTTAAGCGAACATGAGGTATCTCGGGGTGAGGAAGGCCATGGAGGGCCTAGTGCTGGAACAGGCCCCCACGGCCTCCCCGACCCACTAAGATACCGCATGCTTCCCCCTCCCTGCCTACCGCGCCGGACTCACCTGGAAAAGATCCATCTCCTCTCTGCCGCGGTTCCTGCTGCGGCCCGGATTTGAGGCCGGGGAATGCTTCGGCGCATCCCACGCGGCCCAATCTGGGCTCCGGAGGCCTTTTCCAGGCCGCTGCAGCCCGGATCTAAGGCCAGGGGAGGCTTTTGTGCACCCCAGGTGGCCCGATCCGGTCTCTGGAGGCCTTTTCCAGGCCCGATTGGGCTGCAGGGGATCGCGGAAGCTTTCCCCGGTCTCAGATCTGGGCCGCAGCGGCCTGGAAAAGGCCTCTGGAACCCTGATCGGGGCACAAAAGCATCCCCCGGCCTCAGATTCTGGCCGCAGCGCCCTGGAAAAGGCCTCCAGAGACCGGATCGGGCCGCGGGGGGGGAGGGGACGCGGAAGCTTCCAGGGGCCTGATCCAAGCCTCAGAGGGGTTTTCCTAGCCGTTTGCACCAGGAACGGAGGTTGGGGGGGGACTTCTGCATGCCTCCGGAGGTTGGATCCAGCCCTCGGAGAACTGCTCCAAGCTGCTGCCGCCTGGAACGGAGCTTCCAAGGGCCTGATCCAAGCCTCGGAGGCATGCAGAAGTCCCCCCCAACCTCCGTTCCTGGTGCAAACGGCTAGGAAAACCCCTCCGAGGCTTGGATCAGGCCCCTGGAAGCTCTGTTCCGGGCGGCGGCAGCTTGGACCAGTCCTCCGAGGGCTGGATCCAGCCTCCGGAGGCATGCAGAAGCCTCCCCCAGCCTCCATTCCGGGCCGCTTGGAGGAACACTCCGGGGACAACAGGGTCACTTTCTCCCCCAGTGCAGCGAGCTCCGGCGGGCTGGACGCGGGTGCAAGGGGCCTGGCCTTCTCCCTCAGTTGAAGGCTTCAGGCTTGCTGTCAGGCAGAAAGGAGTTGGGGGCAGGAGCAGGAGACAGGCACCTTTCACATAGAGAATGAAAGTGTCAAGGTTCCGACTAATGAAACACTTCAAAGAACTTCCAGGCATTGTTTATCCTAAAAAGTCTTTATTCATGTAACAAAGTGTCGGCACGGCATGGATGGATGCCAAGATCTGAATTCCCTTCCCCTGAGCACATATTTTGCCAGCATATTCCCTCCCTTAATTTGCTGTCATAAATCACGTTCTCCAATCAGTTTGAAGGCCAAAGGTTCTCTTCCGTTTCTGTAGCGGGATTCTTATGTAAAGTAATCCCCACACACATTCTTTCTCCTCCCCTCCCAGCATCATCTAAGTTAACTCTAAAAATACCACACAGCTCTGCATATTTTGTCTAAGCAAGAACATCCAATATTAGCAGCGTTGACATCCGGCCCCCCTTACAAAAAGGATAGGTCCTGTATGTAAACAAAAGCATATGTCAGGGATTATCTCTTGGTTTGCTGGGGTTTCTCTCATGAAACTTTTTGATGAGTCGGTCAGCCTTCACATCGCTAGATTTCACCCAAGTAGCTTCGGACAGCGAGTACCCCTTCCATTGTACTAGGTACTGCAATTTCCCTTTAAAAATTCTAGAGTCAAGAATACGTTTCACTTCAAAGTGAGTCTGACCTGCTACTACGAGGGGCCCGGCCGGGTGCCTTCTTAGGGGGAGGTCTTAAAGTGGAGCCCCGACAAGGTTTTAACAAGCTGCAATGGAAGACAGGGTGAATCCTCCCCAAAAGCCTAGGGAGTTTTAATTCTACTGTGACGGGGTTGATGATCCTTACGATGGGGAAAGGAGTTTTAGTGTTTCTCCAAACTTCTTCCCATCCCCTCACCCATTGGTCAAGTGTCTGGGAAGCGGATGGCACCTGAGGGTATTCAGGTATTGGACCGAACTCTTTTCCTGTGGCTACTCTGAAAGGCGTGTAGCCGGTGCTGCTGTGCACAGAATTATTGTACGCAACCTCTGCGAAAGGGAGGAGGTCAGTCCAGTTTGTCTGTTGGTAGGAAACATAGCATCTGAGATATTGCTCCACCATTTTGTTAGCGGATTCTGCAGCCCCATTGGTGGCTGGATGAAAAGCAGATGATAAGCCTTGAGATGATGCAATTAATTTAAGAAAACTCCTCCAAACCTTCGCTGTGAACTCCACTTCCCTGTCCGAAACTATTTGCTTAGGGGCGCCATGCAGCGGGTAGATATGTTTCAGGAACAATTTGGTCAGTCGTTGGGCAGATGGGAGTCCTTTACAGGCAATGAAATGAGCCTGCTTCGAGAACAGGTCTATCACAGTCCAGATGACAGTATTTCCTCTACTTTCAGGTAGGTCTACTATAAAGTCCATAGCTATTTCTTCCCATGGTTGAGAAGGGTCTGCCACCAGCTGCAGTAACCCAGGGGTTTTCCCTGGGATTCTTTTCATTGTGGCACATACAGTACAACTCTTCACATAGTTTTCCACATCCCGTTTCAGCCCAGGCCACCAAAATTGCCGGCGGATGAGATGTAGAGTTTTTAGGTATCCAAAGTGTCCAGCCTGTTTTACATCATGGCTGTGTTTGAGAGCATTAAGACGGAGGGCTTCAGGCAAATATAGTTTCCCCCCTTTGTAAGCCAAGCCATCCCTGCATGTTAGGGAGGTTTGATTATCTTTGAACCATTGATCGGTGAGGAGCTCTTGTTTTATTTTCTTTACCCCAGGGTCATCAGGATTAGGGACTCCGCGAGGCGTGAGTTGAGCAGCAGTTTGTGGGCTGGAGATAATTGCCTCATTAACCTCTTCGCGTTCGCTTTTGTACTGGGGCAATCTCGATAGCGCATCAGCTAGGAGGTTTTTTCCTCCCGGTATGTACTTTAGAGTGAAGTTGAAACGGTTAAAGTACTGTGCCCACCGTACTTGCTTTGGGGACAATTTGCGGGGAGTTTTCAGTGCCTCTAGGTTTTTGTGATCTGTCCATACTTCAAAAGGCACCTTGCTCCCTTCTAGATAGTGTCGCCAGTTTAATAGCCCCCACCTAATTGTGAAGGCCTTTTTCTCCCAGATTGCCCATCTCCGCTCGCTTTCAGTAAATTTTTCAGAGGTGTAGGCGCAGGGTTGCATGACCCCACTTTTGTTCTTTTGCAGTAATACAGCTCCAACTGCCACATCGCTGGCGTCGGCTTGAATTACAAAGGGCTCCCCTGGGCAGGGGTGCTTTAGGACCGGTTCAGCAGCAAATAGTCTCTTTAAATTCTCAAAAGCTGTTTGACAGCCCATCGTCCATGCTAGTGGTTGGCCCGGTCACGGCCTCCCTCCTCTTTTGCCTGTTTTGAGTAATTCTGTAAGGGGTAGGGCAATCTCGGCAAAAGAGGGGATGAATTGACGATAGAAGTTGGCAAAACCTGGAAAGCTCTGGAGCTGTTTCCGAGTCTTTGGGGGCTGCCATTCGATTATAGTTTTCACCTTGGCTGGATCCATTTCAATACCCTCGTTGGAAATTTTGTAGCCAAGATAATCTAATCGGGTCTGGTGAAATTCACATTTTGACAATTTGGCATAAAGTTTGGCATTCAATAGTTTCTTTAATACTTCTCTCACCAGCTTTATATGATCAGCCACATTTGTGCTGTATATCAGGATGTCATCAAGGTACACCAGAACCCCTTTGTACAAGTGATCATGTAGGACCTCATTAATCAACTGCATGAATACGGCTGGGGCCCTCTGTAGTCCAAATGGCATGACTTTGAATTGATAGCTCCCCATGGGGCAGTTGAAGGCAGTTTTCCACTCGTCTCCCTCCTTTATTCTCACCCGGTAGTATGCCTCTCTCAGGTCTAATTTAGTGAAGATGTTCCCCTTAGCCAGGTGGGTAAGTAAGTCTTTCAGGAGGGGGAGGGGGTATTTAAGGCCAGCGTATAGCACAATTCAATATGTGGCTAAAGGAGTGGTGTAAAGGGGAAGGCTTTGGATATATTAGTCACGTGTCTGTAGCTGGTCCAATGAAAAAATGTACAAAAGAGATGGTTTGCATCCATCAAAGAAAGGGACTGAGTTACTCGGCTATAAATTCACAGATTTTCTGGAGGAACATTTGACAGTGAGTTAATTGATAGAGAACATCCCTGTCCCCAGCAATCTAAAAATTATAGGGCTATCAGTGCATGTAACATAGATGTGTGTGTGGACAAGAATATCAACCTTGCTGTCAAGCAAAATCAAGCTTCTAATAGCGAGTGCCACACAAAGTGCACTAACCAAATAGGTGGTAAGACAATAGGGGAACTCAGGCACCACACAGTGTCAACGCTGTTAATATGGGATATTATTGCATTGACAAGATATGCAGAACTGTTTGGTATTTTTGGAGTTAAATCAGATGACATACAAAGGGAGGAGAATTGTGAAGAAAAGCGGGAGACAGGAAAGGGAAGTGAATCTTTGGCCTCCAGCCTAATTGGAAGACGTAAATTATCACTGTAAGTAAGGGAGGAGTTTAGCAAGATAAGCTAGACGCAAGCCAGAGAAATCCAGATTCTGGCATCCGCTTTGTAATGTGCCGAAGTATTGTTGCAGAACTCCTGGGAAGAAATGCAAAATAAAGTATCTAAAAGGGAAAATAATGTCTCAGTTTTCTTGGAATGCTTCTTCCTTCGGACCACAACATCATGCCAGAATCTAAAAACTTTTCAAACAACTGGAGGTGCATTACCCCACCTCTTTCTCCTAGCCTGGAGTGAGAATGACAGAATTCAGGAGCAGGCCAATCTATCATGAAACGGGAGTTTGTTGACTACAACCCGGCAGTGACTGATATCCCAGAGGGGGAAGTAACAGACAGCATGCTGTGGGAAAATGAATTTTGGCAGACGAATGAGAACCGGTGGACAGACAATGGGCAAACTGCCATTCAAGGCCTGGGTGAGTTACTGGAAATATCTCAAACCCCAGGGGAGAGAGGCAGAGACCCACCCCTGCAAAAAGAAGCCTACAGCCCCTCCAGTTTGTATCAGACAGCCTTTCAGACCCTGTCTTCCTCTATCAGGGACCCCAGCCCTAAAGAGAGAGGGAATCCATGTCCGAGGCCTCTGCAACAATGGGGAGTATGGCATTCGAAGCAGGCAGGGAGCAGACGACTTTTGAGCTCACCACAGCTGATAGGGGCCTTGCAACAGCCTGAGAGGGAGCAAGAGCCAAAGTGGGGGTCCCAACAGCCTATAAATCCTCTGAACGTGCCACAACTAACAGAGACCTTGCAACAGATTGGGGTGGTGCAGGGCCCAGGAGATCAGCAGATAGAGGGAGGACGGCCAAAACAAGGAGATTGGCCCCAGCCCCCGAACGTGCAACCCCTGGGCATAAACCAGCAACCAGGATGGGGCCAGCAGCAGCAACAGCCACAGTGGGGGCCCCAACAACGTATAATTACTCCACCATTCAGAGCAACCTTCAATGGGGACCCAGAGAAACTGATTTTTTTCCTCAACCAAGTACGCTCTCACTTGAATCACTGGGCTTATCTCTACCCAGACCCAGGGGCTATGGTTGATGTGATTGCGTCCGGCCTAGAGGGAGAAGCATCCAAATGGCTGAACAATTAATATAATGAGCAAGCCCCAGAATTGGAAGACCCCCACCTCTTCCTCCTGGGTCTGAAAGAAAGATTTGAGGACCCATCCCTTGACTTAAAAGCAAGAGAACAAATCCACAAAATAAAACAAGCCGGCAGGCCTGCCCTGGAGTACGTGCGAGAGTTTCGCAAGATAGCAGGTCGGATAGAGGGGTGGTCAGAGCAGTCTCTAATCCATCACTTCATTGAGGGATTAGATGATCATCTCTCCCAGGCCTGCATTATTCGAGCAGTACCTGACCGACTGCACGAGTGGTACCAGACAACGGTGAAGCTAGATGTTCAGCTCGCCCGCTATAAAAAGCCTTCCCCACCTGAATCTGAGCAGCAACCAGAGCAATCCGAACAACAATCGCCCCCACGAGACCCTCCGGCTACCACGATGACTGAAAGAACCGGGCCACCTGCAAGCGCGTCAATAAAGTGTTTCCGGTGCGGAAAGAAGGGACATCGAGCAGCAAACTGTCCGGTCCCCTACCCCCAACTGCAGAGCAGTCCGGAACCAGCAACGAGAAGGAGACCTGCCCAGCAGCTAATGAGAGAAAAATCCAACCGGGCCACGCAAGCACCTCTTACCCAGATTACACCTCCCACACAAGAGAACACCGGGACTCCAGGTGGACCCGCCCCTGCTCTACCCTCCTTTGACGGCGACGACAAAGGGGAGAACGACCCGATGGTGAGTCTGCAAATCCCATCTTTTTCACTGGCCGCCAAGCTTACAATCCCTAAGTCGGGGGCACAAATAAACTTAAACGTACTAATTGATTCTGGATGCACCCGATGCATTATTAGCCTACCCTTTGTGATGAAAATGGGCATACAGGCAAAACAACTCTCCAACCCTGTGAGGTTCGAGCAAGCTGACGGCTCCCTGATGGGAGGGACTTTAGTCACACAATTAACTGAGCCCTTACGCCTAGAAATAGGGGCACACTGGGAATTTATTCAGTTCCTGGTGGCCCCAAAAATGACTGAGACTGTGATTCTAGGTTTAGCCTGGTTGGACAAATGGAAGCCATTTATCTGGTGGGAGAAAGGAATGAGAACTGTGAGACTACCTATAGGGCCTGAGCCTCCCACTGATTCAACTGACGTTGCGGGACACTTTAGGCCACCTAATGAGCGAGCACTCATAGCTCTCATTACCGTCACCAGATGAATCACTCATCCCCAATGAATACCG
This sequence comes from Azemiops feae, assembly GCA_023970755.1. NCBI lineage: Eukaryota > Metazoa > Chordata > Lepidosauria > Squamata > Viperidae > Azemiops > Azemiops feae. Next base: position 101,665 of record JALGBA010001940.1, on the reverse strand, counting down.
GGACTTAGCAGACGCATTTAGTGAAAATGAATGCGATGTCCTACCCCCTCACAGACACAATGACTGTTCTATCGAACTGGTGCCAGGAGCCAAACTTCCACACCCGAGAATGTACGCCATGTCCCCCCTCGAGATGGAAGAGATGCAGCAATACGTGAATAAAAAATTAGCGAGGGGGTTCATTGAACGGGCCAAATCTACTGTGGGAGCCCCCGTGTTATTTAAAGAAAAAAAAGATGGGTCTCTTCGTCTCTGCGTAGACTATAAGGGCCTCAACGCTGTGAGTGTGGAAAACAGATACCCCCTCCCCCTCCTAAAGGACTTATTAACTCATCTGGCTAAGGGGAGTGTCTTCACTAAATTAGACCTGAGAGAGGCGTACTACCGAGTGAGAATAAAAGAAGGAGATGAGTGGAAAACTGCCTTCAACTGCCCCATGGGGAGCTATCAATTTAAAGTCATGCCATTCGGACTACAGGGGGCCCCAGCCGTATTCATGCAGTTGATTAATGAGGTCCTACATGAACACTTGTACAAAGGGGTTCTGGTGTACCTTGACGATATTCTGATATACAGCACGAATATGACTGATCACATAAAGCTGGTGAGAGAAGTGTTAAAGAAACTATTGAATGCCAAGCTTTATGCCAAATTGTCAAAATGTGAATTTCACCAGACCCGATTAGATTACCTCGGCTACAGAATCTCCAACGAAGGCATTGAGATGGATCCAGCCAAGGTGAAAACTATAATCGAATGGCAGCCCCCCCAAACCCGCAAACAACTCCAGAGCTTTCTAGGTTTTGCCAACTTCTACCGTCAATTCATCCCCTCTTTTGCCAAAATTGCCCTACCCCTTACAGTTTTACTCAAAACAGGGAAAAAAGGAGGGAAGCCGCGACCGGGCCAACCACTGGCATGGACTATGAGCTGTCAAACAGCTTTTGAGAATTTAAAAAGACTATTTGCTGCCGAACCGGTCCTAAAGCACCCCTGTCTAGGGGAGCCCTTTGTAATTCAAGCCGACGCCAGTGATTTGGCAGTTGGAGCTGTATTGCTTCAAAAGAACAAGAATGGAGTCCTGCAACCCTGCGCCTACACCTCCAAAAAACTTACGGAAAGTGAACGGAGATGGGCAATATGGGAGAAGGAGGCCTTCGCAATTAGATGGGGGCTGTTAAACTGGCGACACTACCTGGAGGGCAGCAAGGTGCCATTCGAAGTATGAACAGATCACAAAAACCTAGAGGCACTGAAAACTCCTCGCAAATTGTCCCCAAAGCAAGTACGGTGGGCACAGTACTTTAACCCCTTCAACTTTACTCTAAAGTACATACCAGGGGAAAAAAACCTCCTAGCTGATGCGCTATCGAGATTGCCCCAATACAAAAGCGAACATGAAGAAGTCAACGAGGCGATTATCTCCAATCCACAACCTGTTGCACCAATCACGCCTCGCAGGGTCCCAAATCCGGATGACCCTGGAGCAAAGAAAATAAAACGAGAGCTCCTCACTGATCAATGGTTCAAAGATAACCAAACCTCCTTGACGTGCCGGGATGGTTTGGCTTACAAAGGGGGGAAACTGTATTTGCCCGAATCCCTCCATCTCAATGCTCTCAAACACAGCCATGATGTAAAGCAGGCTGGACACTTTGGATATCTAAAAACACTACATCTCACCCGCCGGCAATTTTGGCGGCTGGGACTGAAACGAGATGTGGAAAACTATGTGAAGAGTTGTACCGTATGTGCTACAATGAAAAGAATACCGGGGAAAACCCCTGGATTACTGCAGCCGGTGGCAGACCCTTCCCAACCCTGGGAAGAAATAGCTATGGACTTTATCGTAGACCTACCTGAGAGTAGAGGAAATACTGTCATCTGGACAGTAATAGACCTGTTTTCGAAGCAGGCTCATTTCATCGCCTGCAAAGGACTCCCATCCGCTGAACGACTGACTAAATTGTTCCTGAAACATATCTACCGACTGCACGGCGCCCCTAAGCGAATAATCTCAGACAGGGGGGTGCAGTTCACAGCAAAGTTCTGGAGGAGTTTTCTTAAATTAATTGGATCATCTCAAGGCTTGTCATCTGCTTTTCATCCGGCCACCAACGGAGCTGCAGAAGCTGCTAACAAAATGGTGGAGCAATATCTCAGATGCTACGTGTCTTATCAACAGACGAACTGGACTGACCTCCTCCCTTTCGCAGAGGTGGCGTATAACAATTCTGTGCACAGCAGCACCGGCTACACACCTTTCAGAGTAGCCACAGGCAAAGAGTTCAGTCCAATTCCTGAATATCCCCAAGTGCCAACCGCTTCCCAGACACTTGACCAATGGGTGAGGGGATGGGAGGAAGTTTGGAGAAACACAAAAACTGCTTTAAAAAAGACTTTTGAAACCTATAAAAAGCAAGCTGACAAAAAGAGGGCTCCCCAAAGAACGTTCCAAGTTGGGGAAAAGGTTTATTTGTCAACCAAATACTTACGCCTCAAATTACCCAGCAAGAAGTTAGGACCGAAATTCTTAGGGCCTTTTCCTATCGTAAAGGTCATCAATCCAGTCACTGTAAAACTGAAACTCCCTAGACGTTTGGGTAAAATTCACCCTGTCTTCCACAGTAGCTTGTTAAAACCTTATCGGGGCTCCACTTTAAGACCTCCCCCAAAGAAAGCACTTGGGCCCCTCGTAGTTGCGGGGCAGACCCATTATGAAGTGAAACATATTCTTGATTCTAGAATTTTTAAAGGGAAATTGCAGTACCTAGTACAATGGAAGGGATACCCGATGTCTGAAGCCAGTTGGGTGAAATCCAGTGAGGTGAAAGCTGACAGGCTCGTCAAAAGGTTTCATACGAAATACCCCAACAAACCGAAGACTAGTCATTAATATATGCTTTTGATTACATTACAGGATCTGTCCTTTTTGTAAGGGGGGCCGGATGTCAATGCTGTTAATATGGGATATTATTGTATTGACAAGATATGCAGAACTGTTTGGTATTTTTGGAGTTAAATCAGATGACATACAAAGGGAGGAGATTTGTGAAGAAAAGCGGGAGACAGGGAAGGGAAGTGAATCTTTGGCCTCCAGCCTAATTGGAAGACGTAAATTATCACTGTAAGTAAGGGAGGAGTTTAGCAAGATAAGCTAGACGCAAGCCAGAGAAATCCAGATTCTGGCATCCGCTTTGTAATGTGCCAAAGTATTGTTGCAGAACTCCTGGGAAGAAATGCAAAATAAAGTATCTAAAAGGGAAAATAATGTCTTGGAATGCTTGGAATAATTTTCTTGGAATGCTTCTTCCTTCGGACCACAACACACAGGTTATGTAGAAAGTAAACACAGGGTCAGTCATAAAGGACTCAAATGTCTATATACCAATGCACAGAGTATGAACAGCAAACAGGGTGAACTAGAAATTCAGGCCTGAGAGAGCCAAACAAAGTCATTACTAAAAGCCAACATGGGTTTGTCAAAAACAGATCATGCCAGACAAATCTTATTGCATTCTTTGACCAAGTGACAAAATTAGTGGATCAGAGGAATGCTGTGGATATAATTTACTTGGACTTCAGTAAGGCATTTGTTAAAGTAGATCACAACCTACTACTCGATAAGATAGAAAAATGTGGGTTAGACAGCATCACCACCAGATGGATCCGTAGCTGGCTGACCGGCCGTACTCAGTGTGTGGTCCTCAATGGAACCGCATCTACATGGAGGGAAGTGTGTAGTGGGGTGCCCCAGGGCACTGTTCTGGGCCCAGTGCTCTTCAACATCTTCATCAACGATTTGGACGAGGGGATAGATGGGGAACTCATCAAATTTGCAGACGACACCAAGCTGGCAGGAATAGCCAACACTCCAGAAGACAGGCTTAAGATACAGGAAGATCTGGACAGACTTGAACACTGGGCACTATCTAACAAAATGAAATTCAATGGTGAAAAAAGTAAGGTTCTACATTTAGGCAAGAAAAACCAAATGTACAGGTATAGTATAGGGGGTACCTTGCTCAATAGTAGTAACTGTGAGAGGGACCTCAGAGTCCTAGTGGACAATCACTTAAATATGAGCCAGCAGTGTGCTGCAGCTGCCAAAAAGGCCAACACAGTGCTAGGCTGCATTAACAGAGGGATAGAATCAAGATCACGTAAAGTATTAATACCACTTTACAATGCCTTGGTAAGGCCACACTTGGAATACTGCATCCAGTTTTAGTCACCACGATGTAAAAAAGATGTTGAGACTCTAGAAAGAGTACAGAGAAGAGCAACAAAGATGATTAGGGGACTGGAGGCTAAAGCATATAAGGAACGGCTGCTGGAATTGGGTATGTTTAGTTTAATGAAGAGAAGGACGAGGGGGGACATGATAGCAGTGTTCCAATATCTCAGGGGTTGCCACAAAGAAGAGGGAGTCAAGCTATTTTCCAAAGCGCCTGAAGGCAGGACAAGAAGCAACGGATGGAAACTAATCAAGGAGAGAAGCAACCTAAAACTAAGGAGAAACTTCCTGACAGTGGAACAACCTGCCTCCAGAAGCGGTGAATGCTCCAACACTGGAAGTTTTCAAGAAGAGACTAGACAGCCGTTTGTCCGAAATGGTATAGGGTTTCCTGCCTGAGCAGGGGGTTGGACTAGATGACCTCCAAGGTCCCTTCCAACTTTATTATTATTATTATTATTTTCCACACTCACCGCGTTCAGACCTTAATAATCGACGCAAAGACGAAGAGACCCATCTTTTTTTTCTTTAAATAACACAGGGGCTCCCACGGTAGATTTGGCCCATTCAATGAACCCCCTCGCTAGGTTTTTGTTCACGTATCGCTGCATCTCCTCCATTTCGAAGGGGGACATAGCGTACATTCTCAGGCGTGGGAGTTTGGCTCCTGGCACCAGTTCGATAGAGCAGTCATTGGGTCTGTGAGGGGGCAGGGCATCGCATTCTTTTTCACTAAATGCCTCCGCTAGGTCCCGGTATTCGCTGGGGATGAGTGGTTGGTCTGGTGGCGGTGAGGCAGCCATGTGCGCTCTCTCATTAGGTGGCCTAAAGTGTCCCGCAATGTCGGTTGAATCAGTGGGGGATTTAGGCCCTATAGGTAGTCTCACAGTTCTCATTCCTCTCTCCCACCAGATAAATGGTTTCCATTTGTCTAACCAGGCTAGCCCTAGGATCACAGCCTCAGTCATTTTTGGAGCCACCAGGAAGCGAATAAACTCCCAGTGCTCACCTATTTCTAGGCGTAGGGGCTCAGTTAATTGCGTGACAATAGTCCCTCCCATCAGGGAGCCATCGGCTTGCTCAAACCTCACAGGCTTGGAGAGCAATTTCATGGCAAATGGCAAGCTAATGATGCATCGGGAGCATCCAGAATTGATTAGCACGTTTAAGTCTATTTGTGCCCCCGACTTAGGAATTATAAGTTTGGCAGGCAGTGAAAAAGGCGGGATGTGTCGACTCACCATCGGGTCGTTCTCTCCATCGTCGCTGTCAAAGGAGGGTAGAGCAGGGGCGGGTCCACCCGGAGTCCCGGCGTCCTGTGTGGGGTGTGTGACCTGGGCAACAGGTTCCTGCATGACCCGGTTGGATTTCTCTCTCGTTAGCCGCTGGGCAGGTTTCCTTCTCGCCGCTGGTTCCGGTCTGCTCTGTAGTCAGGGGTAGGGGACTAGACAGTTTGCTGCTCGATGTCCTTCCTGTCTGCACTGGAAATACTTAATTGACGGGCCTGCAGGTGGCCTGGGTCCTTCAGCCATCGCAGTAGTTGGAGGTTTTCATGGGGGTAATTGCCGTTTGGGCTGCTCTGGCTTCGGGTCCGATTCGGGTGGGGGAAGCTAGCTGAACGTCTAGCTTCACCGCTGCTTGGTACCATTCTTGCAGCTGATCAGGTACTGCTCGATAGATGCAGGCCTGAGAGAGGTGGTCGTCTAATCCCTCAATGAAGTGTTGGATTAGGCATTGCTCAGGCCACCCCTCTATTCGACCTGCTATCTTGCAAAACTCTCGCACGTACTCCAGGGCAGGCCTGCCGGCTTGTTTTATTTTGTGGATTTGTTCTCCTGCTTTGAGGCCAATGGATGGGTCCTCAAATCTTTCTCTCAGCCCTAGGAGGAAGATGTGGGGGTCCTCCCAATTCAGGGGCTTGCTCATTATATAAATTGTTCAGCCATTCGGATGCTTCTCCCTCTAGGCTGGACGCAATCACATCGACCATGGCGCCTGGAGATAGGCCCAGCGGTTCAAATGAGAGCGCACTTGGTTGAGGAAAGAAATCAGCTTCTCTGGGTCTCCATCGAAGGTTGCTCTGAAAGGTGGTGCAATTATAGGCTGTTGGGGCCCCCACTGTGGCAGTTGCTGCTGGCCCCATCCTGGCTGCTGATTTATGCCCAGGGGTTGCACGTTCAGGGGCTATGGCCACGCCCCCTGCTGCTGCAGGCCCCTCAGCGGTTGCTGTACGTTCGAGGGCGGTGACCACGCCTCCTGGTGCTGTAGGCCCCTCAGCGGTTGCTGTACGTTCGAGGGCGGTGACCAATCTCCTTGCTGTGGTCGTTCTCCCACCAGCTGCTGATCTCCTGGCTTCTGCACCACCCCAAGCTGTTGCAAGGCCTCTATTAGCTGTGGCAAGCTCAGAGGTTGCTGACCATTCACCTGCGGGGGTTCCCAAACCTCCCATTGCTGCAGGGACCCCAGGCTGGGGTTCTCTCTCTCTGTGGGGCTGGAGGGCCTGGCAGGGGACTCCTGGGGCTGGAGGGCTGTCTGGTCTGCAGACAGGATTTTCCACTCACCCAAATTCTCAGTGGCAGACGATCTGGTAGCTCTCCACCATTCTGCTTTTGAAGTCTTTGAGGGCGGCAAGGCAGTCTCGAGGCGTCTGGAGTCTCCGCTGGGCTGGGTCCAGCCTGACGACCAGATAAGCTCTCCTAGCTGCTTGGGTTTTTTCTCCAGCTGGGAATTCTGCCAAAGCTCTTCCTCCCCCGGCATCTTGGCTGTCGCTCCCCCCCCCCCCCCCCCGGGGTAGCAGCTGATGCCAGGCTGTTTGCTTCAGGTAATTTCCCTTTCTCCATTTCTGAAATCTTCTCCTGAATCTTTGCCAGCTTCTCTCAAGTCTAGAGGCAGCGGCTGGAGTTCAGGACTCCTAGATGTTTTGAAAAGTTTGTAGATCTTGGCATGATGTCAAGGTTTCGACTAATGAAACCCTTCAAAGAACTTCCAGGCATTGTTTATCCTAAAAAGTCTTTATTCATGTAACAAAGTGTCGGCACGGCATGGATGCATGCCAAGATCTGAATTCCCCTCCCCTGAGCACATATTTTGCCAGCATATTCCCTCCCTTAATTTGCTGTCATAAATCACGTTCTCCAATCAGTTTGAAGGCCAAAGGTTCTCTTCCGTTTCTGTAGCGGGATTCTTATGTAAAGTAATCCCCACACACATTCTTTCTCCTCCCCTCCCAGCATCATCTAAGTTAACTCTAAAAATACCACACAGCTCTGCATATTTTGTCTAAGCAAGAACATCCAATGTTAGCAGCGTTGACAGAAAGTTTCTGATGTCCGTGATTTGGCGCAACTTCAAACACTTGTGCAAGACCACGGACTCCAGAAACTTCCATTCTTGGTGCAAAAAACATTTCCAAGCCGACTCTCCTCTCCTTCAAAGGGAAAGAAACCGCGGCAGAGAGGATTTTTGTAAGGTAAGTGAGTCCGGTGCGGCAGGAAGGGAGGGGGAAGCAGTTGTGAGGAGTGGGGGGGGAATAGGCTGAATGTTGCAGTGCCACTGAAGTCGCTCGTAAGGGCGAACGACTGCCGTGGTGCTGCAATATTTGTAACTTCAGGACTTGCTCGTAAGCACTAGGGGGCGCTCATCACGTAATTTTGAACAAGCGTTAAGTGAACGCTCATAACTCGGGTATTACCTGTAAAGAGAAAGAAAAGTCTGAGACTACCCTTCATCGGATCCAAATTAAAATTTGGAATTTCCAGAAAACGAAAAAGCAAACACAGGTAAAACTGAACCAGGGAAAAAAACACTTGATCCAAAAGGACCGTTACTTGGGTAGACAAAGATAAATGTCTATTCAGCAGTGAGCTAAGGTTATTCTTTATTTCCTGTGTGCAAGTCAGATCTTTATTGGTTCTGATATATATATTTTATACTATGGAAGTTCAGATATTCTATGTTTAATGCATTCTGAGATCTCTGTGCAGCAGTGTCTCTTATGTTATTCATAAATGTCTTATCTCCTGAGATCTGCCTCAAACTTACATTTTCCTTTGTAACATTTTATAGAAGATTCCTTTAAGATAGTGTTGTGAATTGAGCAGCATGGTATTTTTATTTCTTTTGCCGCTGAATGTTTTATCTGTTGACTATAGGTTGGGAGCTCCCAGGCTCTGTGACACACTTGGGTTAAGTGAGAGGATGTGGGATAAAGACAACTCTCTGGAAGACTGTAGTTACTTCTGCCACCACCTAACAACTACACCAAGGCAGGGTAGGGGTGTGTACCATCCAGAGGGATTCTGGAGGGAAGAAGATATCTTTGACTTTTCATGCTATAGGCTCATCCCTGCCACTATACCATCAAACATACCCAATGCCTAAGGTAGAAATTATCTTAACTGCTCTATCTCCATGTCTAAACTTTAGCATTTAGCAACAGCAATAGCATTTAGGCTTATATACCACCCCATAGCACTTTACAGCACTCTCTGGGAAATTTACAATGTATTTGCATATTGCCCCCAACAATCTGGGTCCTCATTTTACCAACCTCGGAAGGATGGAAGTCTGAGTCAACCATGAGCCCCATCAGGATCAAACCCCAGGCTGTGGGCAGAGTTTGCCTGCAATACTGCACTTTAACCACTGCACCACCAGGGGTCCTACTTTAAACAGTGATGCGCAGCTGTTCTGATTTGGAAAACGGGCTTGGATGGGGCCGAGGAGACCTCCTTAAAGAAGCTGTGCCTTTTCCTAGACTTGTGCCATAATCATGCAGTCTCACAAAAATATGTATTTGATGGTAGGAGGTGCTGGCAGAGTGCAAAGAAGTCAGTTTATCCTGTTGCCAACTCCTTAAAAGTCCTTCTAACTCCAACACACATTTTCTTGAGAGTGCATATAGGCCCAAAGAAAGGCACTCAATGCACATTGTATTCACGAAAACTGCCATTATTCAGGATAGCTGTTTGCAAGCTACATAGTTCACAAGAAGGAGCCAGCAGGCACATATACATTACGTAAGCCTGACTCAGTCTAGTGAATATATACAGGTAGTCCTTGACTTACAACCATTTGTTTAGCAACCATTTGAAGTTACAATGGTATTGAAAAAGTGACTTCTGACTGGTTCTCACACAGTCATGTGATCACTTCCCCACAGTCATGTGATCACAATCTGGGAACTTGGCAACCGGCTCGCATTTACGACAGTTGCAGCATCCTGGGGTCACGTGATTGCCATTTGTGACCTTCCCAGCCAGCTTCTGACAAGCAAAGTCAATGGGAAGCCAGCAAGGATGGTCACAAATCATGATCACATGATGTTTCACTTAACTGTGGTGATTTGCTTAACGTCTGTGACAAAAATGTAGTAAATTTGGGTGCGGTCACATGATGCCTCGCTTAATGAAAAAACCACTTAACAACAAATTTTCCAGTCTCAATTGTGGTTGTGAGTCCAGGACTACCTGTATAGAGAGACTTAATTCTGCTATTTGTTAAGGTGTCCAAAAAAAAAAAAAAAATGGTGTTACCATTTTAACATACATTGCTTTTTAACGCAAAAAAATGAGGTTCAACTTCACCCATCTCATCTAAGCCCTCTTTAATTCTAAATAATTGTGCAAAAATTCCTGCGCTCAGTCACTCAAACCCTGGTCATCTCATGCTTGGACTACTGCAATGCACTCAACATAGGGCTACCCTTGAAGAGCATTTGGAAGCTACAATTGGTGCAGAGTGTGATGGTGTGGGCAGTTCTTGGGGCCCCTAGAGTGGCCCATGTTGCACCACTGCTCCACATGCTGCACTGGCTGCTGGTTTGCTTCCGAGTGCAATTCAAGGTGTTGGTTATCACCTTTAAAGACCTGCATGGCATGGGTCCAGGTTACCTGAGGAACTGTCTCACCCCAATGGGACGTGCCTGCCCCAACCTTGCTGGCAGAAGGGGCATGCTGCAGTCAAGGGATTTTGGCTGGCAGGGTCCAGGAGAAGAGCCTTTTCTGCTGTGGCTCCTGCCCTTTGAACACTGTACCCCCTGAACAGTGAGATCTGCTTCCACCCTTCTGACCTTCTGTAAGGGCCTGAAGACCTGGCTCTGCCAGTTGGCCTGGGACCCCAACAGGGGAGTATCGCGTTGGAAGTGGATGATAGATTAAGAGAAGATCCCATCTTCCCCCCCACACATCTTGCTCCCTCCCATCTTTTAATTGTAATTTGTATTTTTATTTGTATCAGAAATATTTATTTTTATGGTTTTATTGCTTTTAATGTAAGCAGTGCAGAGTCACCTTGAGGAGAGATGGGCAGCAAATAAATCATATATATATATTTGTATGTATGTATATGTATATATACACACACAGAGAGAGTATATTACCTGATTTGCCATTACTTACATCGCAGCACTTCAACAATCAAATCCCTATCTGTGCTCAGCTTCCTGACATGATCAAGATTAGCTACCGTCATTATTGGCACATACTGATCACTGTCCATCTGAGATATAAGGTACATGTCACTGGCAAGATTCTCTCTGTTGAAGAAAAAAGAAAAACATTACTACAAAATTGATTCTCCGCGCAATTAGTACATTGACCTTCATAGTGTTGCACTGGCCTTCAAGATTATTCCTAAATATTAAGATACAATCATGGTTTTACTTTAAAATGCCTTTGTTTCTAGTAAGATTAAACAATTACAACCAACCTTGGTTTTCTCATCTCTTAGACTGTAAAGTCTTGCTTTTCTTGCACAATTTGACACACAAAGCCAAAAGCAGCCCATTTTTGAGATGCTTTTAAAAAGCATTAAATTGAGTAATATACCAAACTTATGGCCAGCCGTGAAGGTGGCCGGTGGGTTACATTTGCTTCAGCTAATTCTGTTTAAAGCTGCAACTTTATATTAAATGAGTAAACCAGTAACTAGGTTACATGAGGAGTATTGGAAAATTACTGCTATATACAATACAAGAATTCCAAGTGTTTGGCACCTTACATTTAATGATAAACAAAAGAAGGTACCAGTATTGAAACATTCCTTTTTAGTGCAGAGGACAGCATACAATTGACTTGCATCTGTTTTCAACAATTAGTTTTTCTAAACCTCTGAAATAACAAACTTTACTGTAATAGAGAACCCATGGAACACCTAGCAAATGGCAGGCAGCTTGTAAAATTGCCTTCTTTTGTGTTTCAGTTGAGGAAATCAAGAAAAGAAAATTAAACATTTAATTAAGGGAAATAAAATCTTGGCTATTGTATTATTCCTTCCCACCCACCCCTCAGATTTTCATGCTATAAAATTAACACACACACATATATATATCCCTGCCCAATCATGAATTTCTTTGAAGTCCAGAGGCCATATTGCTTATGGCATTCATAATTAATTATATCACTTATTCCACCCTAATTAACATTTAATTTATCCTCTTAATAGCAATAACAGGAGGCTCAACTAGATCATATCCATTAAATGCTTACCTTGATAAGCAGAACTCCAGTGTGTTTTTAAGCACTTCTCGTAAATCTTCTTGACCTTCTGGCTTAAAGTCTTCTTTACTTCCTAGAATGAAAAACAAGAAATAGACAAAAACAAATGCTATATAATTCTTCATAAAAGTAGCAATTTATATGCTAGATCAGAGGTTCTCAACCTTAGCAACTTTAAGCTGTGTGGACTTCAACTCCAAGAATTTTGGGCCTTGAGGTTCACTTGTTTTAAGTTGCTATGGCTGAGAAACACTGGCCTAGATAGTCTACCCAGTATGGAATGTGGTGCTGTCAGCGCTGCGACAATTGAGAAACTGTAGCCATTTTACCTTTTGATTCCCTTGTGCTTTTTTCTGTTGTTTGGGATTCTCAGATGTAGAAGGGGGGAAGGGGGGAATGCTTGAGCGTTTTCTGTTAGCCATAACATTTGCAGCTGGGTGAAAAATCAAGGTCAATGTTAGATAAAGTTTTGGCGGGTTGAAAAGTTGGGAGGAGAGCCCGTGTTTTAGAATAATTGGTGAATGTGATTTATGACAGCCTTTCTGGGGTGGGAATTGCAACTTGTTACTTTGTATCAGGGGGGAGGGAACTTTAGTCTTGGGTTCAACTATGTAAGTGCCGATACTTTGTTTCCTGAATAAAATGTTCTTTAAGGAAGAAATCTTTGCCTTGAAGTTATTTTAATTGGTTTCATCTATCGGAACCATGACATTAACCCAAGACTGCCTTTTATCTTAAATTCACGGGGTCCTGAGCTCCAGTCCCCTACCCAAAGCAGAAGGGAGGCTGACAAAGACTCAGGGAAGATCCCAAAATGGAGAAGAAGGAGGAACCTGTTACCAGCACCGCAACCACAGCTACTACATCGGCGGATGGAGCGCAGGCCATCACACTGATAGAAAGTGTGGTTTCGGAGACTCCAGAGGCAGGGGCGAGACCAAAGACACGAGAGCACATCTGGTTATCAGAATGGACCCTGCCTAGCGGAGACTCGTGGCGTTCGGAGGTGGCCCAACAGAAAAAGAGTTCTTCAAAGGTCACTGAATCTGAATTTCCACTGACTACCTCCCACAAGTCGCGGTCTCCTGACAGAAGAGGGGCTAAGCATGTAGCACCGTCAGAGGAGTCGGGTGAGTGGAAATACCTGACGGCAATTCGAAGCCAGTCAGTTGAACGTTTGAGGGAGAAATTTAAGGGGCTAGACGTGGGAAGCAAGGAGCAGGTCACCCGTCAGCTACTGACCATCGAGTGGGATGACAAGCATCTCCGAGATCGTCCCCAGTCTAGAAGAAGTCCCAGTCCCATAGTCGGGGCCAGGGCCGCCTCCCCGCGTCCAAAGCCACCCGATTTAACCTCAAGCCCAGTGCGGAGGAGAAGCCCGGAACGTCACCAGCGGCGTGCTAGCCCCGACCGTTGTCAGCAACAGCTGAGCCCTGACCGCCATCGACGTCGTAACAGCCCTGGGCGACGAGAACAGTATGTCAGCCCCGACTGGCACCCACGGCACCTTAGTCCAGACCGCCATGGGCGCAGGGAGAGCCCTGATTGTTACTGATACCGGGACAGCCCAGACCGCCACTATCACCGACGGAGCCCAGAGCATCGCCATCGGCGACACAGCCCTGAATACCGCCACCGACGCTACACCAGCCCAGGGCCCATGCCAAGGTTTGATCGGGCAGGGGGCATCCAACGTGACCTGATGCAACAGTATGGATGGCTGCACGCTTTACTGGACAGGCAGTAACCCATAACGGCTTCTCCTTTCAAACCCACATTTGATGGAGACCCTGAGAAGTTAACTTTCTTTCTTTTTTTTTTTTTTTAAATATGTTTTATTATTTTTATCGGGATAGAAAGGGAAGGGTAGGTAAAGGTATAACATGGGGTAAAAAACAAGGATTAAACCAAGGGTAGGGATAGATACAATAATGGGGTTAACCCCAACACTAAATCAACGCTTTAGCAAGCAGACTGTCGTCCGGGTATACATATTAAGTATGCATGATTAACATAGTACTAAAAAGCTATATTAATAAATTTATCACTATTAATGGTAAAAACTTAACCCAATACATATCATTCATTCTATAAGTAACAATAATCAGTATACTATTAGTGATGTATTACTAAGTAAATATAGTTACATATAAATATCAATATAACGCTTATTAATTATAATTAATTATAGTTAAATGTAAACATCTAACCAAAAAGTTAAAAAATAATATTCAAAAGAAAATACATCATTTATCTTATTTAATTTCATCATCCTTTTTCATTCTGTCTTATTGCTAACCATTGATAAAATTTTCCCATGTTTTAAAGAAAATTGTGTCTTCTTTCTCTTTAATTTCTAAAGTTAGTCTATCCATTTCTGCACATTCCAATATTTTCATAATAATAATCTGGTCAGGTGGTATCTTTTCATTTTTCCAAAATTGGGCAAATGCTATTCTCGCGGCTGTTAATATATGTAAGATTAAATATTCATTTTCTTTTCCGTAATTAGATCTTAATATTCCTAATAAAAACAATTCCGGTTTGAATTCTATCTGTATCTTAGTCATCTTTTCTAGCCATTTATGAATTTTAAGCCAATATATCTTTGCATTAGGGCATATCCACCAGATATGATAATAAGTTCCTGGTTTTTGTTTACATTTCCAACACATATTTGATACATTTTTAAACATTTTCTCTACTCTAACTGGTGTCATGTGCCATCTATAAAACATTTTGTATAATTTCTCCTTATATGCAGCCGCTTTAGTAAGTTTAATATTTCGATCCCATAGTTTTTGCCAATCTTCTAAGTCTATAGAATATCCAAAATTCTTAGCCCATACTATCATTGTTTCTTTTACTTGTTCTTCTTCCATCTTCCAGCTTAGCAGAAATTTATAGAGTTTTTTAATCAAATGTTCATCAGTTTTTAACAATATTTTGTCTAGCGGTGTCTGTTCTTTATAAAATCCTGTAGACTTTATATCTTTTTCATATCTTGTCTGAATTTGCAAGTAAGACCACCATGTTAAGTCAATACCCTGTTGCTGAAGAATTTGTCTGTCTTTAAGTTTCCCATCTTTGTCCAAAATATCTTTATAGCTAACGAGTTTATCATAGTTAATTAGATTTGGGTAGGAAAAGGCTTCCATTGTCGAAATCTACTCAGGTATTTTCATGTACATTTTATGTTTAATTTTTTCCCACTCTGAAAACAGTACATTCCTTATAGCATGGTTTTGAAAATATTTATGTACTTTATTTTTCTCATACCACAAAAATGCATGCCAACCTAATTGCAAATCATGCCCCTCTAAATAAAGAAGCCTTTTGTTTCTCAATGTAATCCATTCTTTAAGCCAAAGCAAAATAGCTGCCTGATAATAAAGTCTCCAATCCGGGAGTCCAAGGCCCCCTCTGTCTTTAGAATCTTGTAATAATTTAATTTTAATTCTAGCTTTTTTACCTTGCAATCTAATTATTGTAGCGTTTAGTTCATCAAAGAATTTTTGATTTAACTTGACAGGAACTGTTTGAAAAAGAAAAATTAGCTTAGGTAAAATGTTCATCTTAACAGTCGCTATCCTTCCTAGTAATGATAATTGAAGATTTTTCCACTTCTCCAAATCCACTTTTATTTGTTTTAGTAATCTCTCGTAGTTGTCTTCTTTTATTGTTGTATGTTTTGAAGTTAAATAGATACCTAAATATTTAACTTTTTTCGCTATTTGAAGGTTTGTCTTTTTAGCAAATTGAATTTTTTGTTTATCTGTTAAGTTCTTCGTTAATACTGTAGTCTTTTCCCTGTTTATCTTCAACCCCGCCACTTCTCCAAATTTCTCTATTTTCCGCAAGAGTTTAACAGCCGTCTCTAGTGGTTCCTCCAAAATAAAAACTAAATCATCCGCAAAAGCCTGTAGTTTATATTTTTGATCTTTTATCTCCAATCCTTTAATCTCAATATCTTGCCTAATATTTCTAGCCAACACTTCCAATGTAAAAATGAATAACAAAGGGGACAATGGACATCCCTGCCTTGTGCCTTTTTTAATGTCAAAGCTGTCTGCGTAGTCTCCATTTATAAGTATCCTTGCTGATTGTTTATTATAAATTGCTTGAATTGCATTTATAAAATTTCCGCCAAAGTCCATCTCCTTCAACTGTTGAAACAAAAATTGCCAATTAAGATTATCAAAAGCTTTTTGCGCATCAAGAAATATAAGCGCCAACTGTTTCCCTGGATGGTTTTCATAATACTCCAACACATTTAAAATAATCCTTAAATTGTTCTTTATCTGTCTTTTTGGTAAAAAGCCATTTTGGTCTGGATGAACGAATTCAGTCAAAAATTTCTTCATTCTTTCTGCCATTATTGTAGTAAATATTTTATAATCCACGTTTAGTAAAGATATTGGTCTGTAGTTTTTAATTTGTGTACAATCAGTATCTTCTTTAGGTATAAGAGAGATGTTGGCTTCTTTCCAGGAGTTTGGTATTTTTGTCTCTGAAAAAGCTTCATTACAAAGGTCTTTCAAAATCGGACTGACAATGTCTTGTAAAGCTATATAAAATTCTGCAGGGAGACCATCAGGTCCCGGAGTTTTATCCTTTTTTTGTTTTTTTATCGCCTCTGTAATTTCCATCATTGTTATGTTCTCATTTAATATGTATTGCATATTCTCTGGTACCATTGGAAGGTCCGCTTCTTTTAAGTATTCCTGTATTGTCTCATTCGAAACCACCTCAGTTTTATAAAGTGTCTCATAATAAGCTGTAGTAATTTTTTTGATTGCATCATTGTGACAGTACAATTGGCCTTTTGTATCTTGTAGTTTACTTATCAATCTTTTTTCTCTTTCTTTTTTCAATTTATATGCTAACCATCTTCCGGGTTTATTGGCATTTTCAAAGAAATTCTGTTTACCTCGTTTAATCTGTTGTGCCCTTATGTCCATTTCCATTAATTTAATTTGTGTTTTATTACTTCCATCTGTGTCTTCAATTCTTTCTTTTGTGGATCATTTCGTAGCTCCATTTCCAATTTACTAAATTGTTCTCTCAATCTAAGTTGTGTTTGTTTCTTTTCTTTATTCTTTTTGGCCACATAGGTTATAACCACGCCCCTAAAATATGCTTTCGCTGTATCCCATACATTTTGAATAGAAGTTTCTTCTTTCTTATTTATTTAAAAAAAAAATTCCATTTCTTTCATTGCTAATTGCAAAAATTCCTTTTCTTTCAATATAGCTTTGTTGAACCGCCATCTTAATTTCTTTCTAGTTCCTTTCCACGTCATTCTGATTGGATTATGGTCTGCCCAAATATTAGGTTCTATTTCAATCTCCTGTATCATAGTCTTTAAATCATAAGAAGTCCATATCATATCAATTCGTGACCAGGATTTATGTCTATTTGAATAAAATGTATATTGTGCTTTATCTGGATTCATTTCTCTCCATATATCTTGTACACCTAATTCGTCTTTCATCTTTAGAAAAGAATTAGATAAGGTGTTTCCCCCTTTTTTCCCTTGTTTGTAGCTCTTGTAATCCTGTTTTGCATCAGTTATCGCATTAAAGTCTCCAAGAATACAAAGGTTTTGATAGTTTAATTCCATTAACTTATCATATAGTTGCTGAAAAAAATGATCTTGTTTCTCATTGGGGGCATATATCGCAATCATCAAAATTTGTTTTTGGTTCCATGTAGTTTCCACCATTAATAGTCTTCCTTCATCATCAGCATAAAAATGTTTTGGGCTCATCTTCTCTTTTATATAGAAAGCTACCCCTCTTTTCTTTTGCAGTGCCGATGAAAAATAAAGTTTGCCTATTTTTGGTTGTTCTAGAAGTCTAAAGTGTTGTCTTTTTATATGTGTCTCTTGGAGACAGATTATGTCCATTTTTAATTTTTGTAATCTATAAAATATTTTACTCCTTTTTGATGGGGAGTTAAGACCATTTATATTTGTTGAGAAAATTCCAATTTCTTCCATAGTTTTAATTGTACTTAGATCTCAGTCTTCTAGAAGTTATCTGTCTCTGATCCTTGGGTCTTACGTCTTCTTCTGATTGAGTCTTTTTAGGTTCTTCCTCTTCTGTTTGTTTCGATGCTCCTGCTTCTTCCTCTGGTTTCTTAGATCTGATATCGCCTTCTTCCAGAAATGTTCTATGATTATTAAAAAATTCCTCTGCTTTAAGTGGGGTATCCAATCTATATCTTCTCGAGTCCCAAAAAATTAATAATCCTTCTGGGACCAACCATCTAAAATTTACTCCTTTGTTCAGTAGTTTCCTTGTCAAAAATTGATATTCTCTTCGTGCTTCTCTTATTCTCTTCGGAATCTGTTTAAGAACTAGAAGTTCTTTATCTTTATATTTCAGTGGTTGGTCTCTTATGGCTCTCAAAATCTCATCTCGTATTGCTCTTTTAAGAAATCTTACGTGGACCTCTCTGGGAACTCTATTTCTTCTTGCATAGCTTGAGTTGACTCTAAAGACCTGGTCCAATTCTTTTTTCATTTGATCCATTTCCAGTCCAAGTCGATCCGCCAATAGCTCACACATCAACTCTAACAGGTTCTCATCTTTCTCTTCTGTGATATTTTGGAATCTCAAAAAGTATGACGCACGTTCCATCTCCATGACAGCGATGCTATCTTCCAATTCCGCATTGACATGTGCCAATCTCTGGTTCTCATCTTGTAATGCTTCTAATTTCTGATCCACCATCTCCGACTTATCTTCTATTTTTTGTATTCTTTGTTGAGTATCTATCATCGCCTGTTGGAAAGTTTCCATTTTTTGATCCATTTTAAGAAGATCACTTTTCAAGTCTACATAATCTTTTTTCATTTCCATTTTAGAGTCTGCGATTGCTTGGAGTATCGCTTGCGTATCTTTTTGTTGAGTTTCCTGTTGTAGAAATGTAGTAATTGATTTTTGAGGAGCTGGGCTCACTGAGGTTGAAGCGGGGGCTGAAGAGCCCTTCTTCACCCCTTTAGCCAAATTTGAGATGCTCATCTTCTAGTTGTTGTATTTATTTATAATCCACTGAGGGACCCAATGGCTAGTTATAATCCACCAGAGGGCCCGATGGCCAATTGTAATCCAATGCCCTCCTATTATCAGGAGACAAGGCACATGTACTTTTAACGGGAAAAAAGAAGAAAAAAGAAGAAAAAAGTGCTAATAATTCCAACAAAAAATTAATTAAGAAAAAGAAAAAAAAAGGGGAACAACAAAAAATTTCTGGAACCATCCCGAAAGGAGGGAGAATAAAAAAGGAAAAGTAAAAAGAGCAAACAAAAGGGCCAAAAAAGAGATGTATTTATACCCAAAAGAAAAATCAAAAAGAAGAAAAAAGAAAGAATTGTGATGTAAAAACAAAAATATTATAACGAAAAATGATCTAATTGTAAATTAAAAAAATTATTTCACAGTCACCCACAAGAAAAAACAAAACCCTATTTTTTTGCTGTAGAAAATATATAGCTAATTAAAAAGACCAAACATTCACAGAAGGAGCTGGGAACTTCCCTCTCAGTAGCTTTGAGAGAGATAAGGATGTCTGGGCTTGCAGCCAAGTCTTGCAGCTGAATAAACAAAGCTATCAGAGAACAAAGAGAGGAAAATTACAATGTAGCCTCTAGGTGGTAAAAAAAGGGAAAAAAAAATGTCCGAAGTGGGAACTTAGTTTCAAAGTTCTTTAAAGTTCTTTAAAGTTAGTGAAAGTAACAACAACAAAAAAACAGAGTGGCTTTTCCCAGTTATTAAGTCTTCCTCTCCTTCCAAAAATAAAATATTTTCTCCAGTTAAAAAGGTTTTTAAAGTAATCCAAATTGGTTCTTTCGCTTAAACCGCCGTTTATCCGGGAGGGGGGGGAATAAATCCACCTCCTTCCTCCCTTCAGCCTTCCAGCTTCGTTTTAAAGACAGTCTTCAATTAAATCCACTTCATAAAGAGAAAAGAAGCATATTCTCACCCGTCCGGGCTGCTTGCCTTCCAAATCAGCTGTTTTCTGTCTCAGACGATCAGCTGGGAATGGCGGCTCGCATAAATGCGATCCGCCTTTCTTTTGCTGGTTCCAGGGGCTGCTTTGGGTTCAGTAAGCCGGCTACCGCCGGCTCCCGTTCCTCAAAGGTTCGCCCTTCGGTGGCCACCCCTCCAGGGTGACGTTTAGCCCAAACGGGCCCGCCAGCGAAGAAATTTCGGACCCGGGGAGCGGAGCAATTTTCCCCGGGTCTACAGTCAGCAAAGTCACCGGAAGCACTTCAGAAGTTAACCTTCTTTCTGAACCAAGTGCGTTCCTACATGAACCGCAATGCCAACGCCTACCCGGACCCTGCTGCTGTGGTCAATGTCATAGCGGCAAACCTAGAGGGGGAGGCATCGGAATGGCTGAATAGCTTGCACAACGAGCAAGCGCCCGAGCTATGGGACTACGACCTATTCATCCAAGGGCTGAGAGCCAGGTTCGAGGATGAATCCATAGCTCTACAGGCCGAGAAGGACATTCACGAAGTAAAACAGGCAGGCAGACCAGCAAAGGAATATGTGCGCGAATTCCGGACAGTGGCGGGTCGAATTGAGCGGTGGCCAGAAAGATCCCTGGTGCACCATTTCAAGAACGGCCTCGACCCTAATCTGTTCCAAGCCTGTGTTTACCGTGGAATTCCTGACCAACTACAGGAGTGGTACCAGGTGGCAGTGAAGATGGACATCGAGCTGACCTGTTATAAGAAGCCAATAACCCCTGGACCTGGACCGAGATCAGAACTGGCTAGATGACCACCTGCCCGGCAAACCCCACCGACAGGAGCGGCGGAACCTCCAAAACCATCCGCGGGCCCATCGATCAAATGCTTCAGATGTGGCCAGCCGGGTCACCAGGCAGCGGTTTGCCCTGTCCCGTTCCCGCAGCAGAAAAGTGGCTCAGGCCCACTAGAGAAAAGAAAAGTAAGCCAGCCATCTGCCAGAGAAAAATCAAATTGGATCACTCAGGAACCAGTTGCCCAAGTCACCTCGCCTACTCAAGAGAAGGTCGAGACCCCCACCGACCCGGCCACCGCACTGGTTCCTTATGACAGCGATGACAAGGGGGAGAGCAACCCGATGGTGCGTCAACCTATTCCACCTTTTTCCCTCTCTGCCAAACTTATAGTTCCTAAGACAGGAGCTCAAATGGACATACGGGTACTGGTTGACTCGGGGTGCTCACGATGCATTATCAGCCTGCCGATTGCTCTCAAACTGGGCATTCGGGCGAGGTTACTCTCCAAACCCATGAAATTTGAACAGGCAGATGAGTCTTTAATGGGAGGAACTTTAATCATCCACCTAATGGAGCCGGTGCGGCTAGAAATAGGTGAACATTGGGAATTCATCCGATTTGTGGTGGCTCCAAAAATGACTGAAGCAGTGATTCTAGGTCTAGCTTGGTTAGACAAGTGGAAAACCTTTATCTGGTGGGAAAAGGGGATGAGGACCCTGAGATTGCCCATAGGGCCATCTCCCCCCAGTTCCTCCTTTGACGTTAGCGGTGAGACGGAGCTGCCAGCCGATACAATAAAAATTGCCACCATCCCCCTGCCAGGAGAGCCACTCATTCCCAGCGAATACCGAGATTTGGCAGAAGTGTTCAGTGAAAAGGAATGTGATGTTCTGCCACCCCACAGGCCAAATGACTGTGCCATTGAAATTCTACCAGGAGCCAAACTGCCAAAACCGAAAATGTATGCCATGACCCCCCTCGAGGTGGAGGAAATGCGGCAATACATCGACAAGAATTTGGCCAGAGGATTCATAGAGCCTGCCAAATCCAAAGTAGCAGCCCCAGTATTGTTCAGGAAAAAGAAAGATGGGTCTCTCAGGCTCTGCGTGGATTTTAAGGGGCTCAACTGTGTGAGTGTAGAGAATATGTACCCCCTCCCTCTAATGAAGGACTTGTTAACTCACCTGGCGAAGGGGTGGATTTTTACCAAATTAGATCTAAGAGAGGTGTACTACCGCATGAGAATAAAAGAAGGCGATGAATGGAAAACTGCTTTTAACAGCCCTTTGGGTAGCTATCAGTTCAAGGTTATGCCATTTGGACTACAAGGTGCTCCTGCTGTGTTCATGCAGCTGATTAATCAGGTGTTACACGATCACCTGTACAAAGGTGTTTTGGTGTATCTTGATGACATCTTAATCTATACAGAGACTATGACAGAGCATGTAAGCTTAGTGCGAGACGTACTGAAAAAACTGCTAAACGCTATGCTCTATGTCAAACTGTCAAAATGTGAATTTCATCAGACGTGCTTGGATTACTTAGGCTATAGAATTTCCAGCGAAGGCATTGAGATGGATCCAACAAAAGTGAAGGCTGTTATTGAATGGCAACCTCCAAAAACTCGAAAGCAGCTACAGAGCTTCCTGGGATTTACAAACTTCTATCGTCAATTCATCCCTTCATTTGCTGAGATCGCTTTACCCCTGACAGAACTGTTAAAAAAAGAAGGGGGGAAGCCGTGACCTGGTCAGCCACTGCAATGGACTATGGAATGTCAAACCGCATTTGAGAACTTAAAAAGACTTTTTGCTGCTGAGCCAGTCCTAAAGCACCCCTACCCAGAGGAACCATTCGTGATTCAAGCCGATGCCAGCGATGTAGCTGTAGAGGCAGTACTCTTACAAAAAAATTGTAGCGGGATTTTACAGCCCTGTGCTTACACTTCAAAAAAGTTCACTGACACAGAGAAGAGATGGGCCGTTTGGGAGAAAGAAGCCTTTGCGATTAGATGGGCTTTGCTGAAGTGGTGCCATTTCCTAGAGGGGAGCAAGGTGCCTTTTGAAGTATGGACTGATCACAAAAACCTAGAGGCATTGTAAACTCCCCGTAAACTATCCCCCAAACAAGTACGCTGGGTGCAGTACTTTAATCGTTTTAATTTCACCCTTAAGTATATATCGGAGAAAAAAAAATTCTTGGCTGATGCCCTATCCAGATTACCCCAATATAAAAGCCAACGCGAGCAGGTTATTGATTCCATTATGTCGGCACCACAGGTTATTTCTCAGATAACCCCCCAGAGACCCAATCTGTAAAAACTCCTAACCCTGACGATCCGTTAACAAAGAAGTTAAAACAAGAACTGATCAATGATCAATGGTTTAAGGACAATCAAACCATCCTTACCGATAAGGATGGGTTGGCTTACAAGGGGGGGAAATTATATTTGCCTGAATCACTCAGACTCCAAGCACTCCAGCGCAGCCATGATGTAAAACAGGTTGGCCACTTTGGTTACTTGAAAATGCTGCATTTAATTCGGAGGCAATTTTGGTGGCCAGGCTTAAAGAAAGATGTGGAGAACTATGTAAAAAGCTGCGCAGTCTGTGCTACCATGAAAAGAATTCCAGGGAAGCCCCCTGGACTATTGCAGCCTGTTGCAGATCCTTCCCAACCATGGGAAGAGATCGCTATGGACTTTATCGTTGAGTTACCTAAAAGCAGAGGAAATATGGTAATATGGACTGTGATTGATCTTTGTTCAAAGCAGGCTCATTTCATCGCCTGCTCCGGTCTCCCGTCAGCCCAGAAACTGGCTAAGATGTTCCTTAAACACATTTACAGACTACACGGTGCACCAAAGCGAGTGATCTCTGACAAGGGGGTGCAATTTATGGCTAAATTCTGGAGAAATCTTTTAAAAAATAATTGGTTCAATGCAAGGACTGTCATCGGCTTTTCACCCGTCTACGAATGGGGCAGCTGAAAAAGCGAACACAATGGTGGAACAATATCCTAGGTCAGGGGTAGGCAACCTTGGCTCTTTTATGACTCGTGGACTTCAACTCCCAGAATTCCTGAGCCAGCATGGCTGGGCTCAGGAATTCTGGGAGTTGAAGTCCACGAGTCATAAAAGAGCCAAGGTTGCCTACCCCTGTCCTAGGTGCTATGTGGATTACCAACAAACGAACTGGACTGACCTCCCTTTCGCTGAAGTGGCTTACAACAACACTGTCCACAGTAGCACCGGATTCACGCCTTTTAAAATCGCCAATGGAAGAGATTTCATCCCAATGCCTGAATACCCCCAAGAACCACCTGCCTCTCAGACTTTAGATCAATGGGTGTCAGCTTGGAAGGAAGTGTGGGACAATGCAAAGAAAGCTTTGAAAAAAGCCTCAGAAACGTATAAAAAACAAGCGGATAGGAAAAGAGCACCCCAAAGGTCCTTTTGGGTGGGGGAAAAGGTTTATCTGTCCACGAAATATTTAAGACTCAAATTGCCTAGCAAAAAATCGGAACCAAATACCTGGGTCCTTTCCCCATAGTGCGAATTTTGAACCCAGTTACGGTAGAATTAAAGCTCCCTCGGCTTTTAGGGAAGATTCACCCTGTATTTCATTGCAGCTTGTTGAAACCATTCAGAGAATCAACTCTAAGACCCCCTCCCAAGAAAGCTCCTTGTCCCCTTGTGGTGGCTGGGGAGACTCATTACGAAGTGAAACGCATTCTCGATGCTAGATTGTACAAGGGGAAATTGCAATATTTAGTGCAGTGGAAGGGCTACCCATTATCAGAGGCTACATGGGTGAAGTGTACTGATGTAAAAGCTGATAAACTTATTCGTATATTTTATGACAAACATCCGAACAAACCAAGGGGAAATCCTTAACTTATGCTTTTGTTTGATTTGCAGGACTTCTCCTTTCTGTTAAGGGGGGGCAGATGTCAGCGCTGTGGCAATTGAGAAACTGTAGCCATTTTACCTTTTGCTTTCCTTGTGCTTTTTTCTGTTGTTTGGGATTCTCAGATGTGGAAGGGGGGAAGGGGGGAATGCTTGAGCGTTTTCTGTTAGCCATAACATTTGCAGCTGGGTGAAAAATCAAGGTCAATGTTAGATAAAGTTTTGGCGGGTTGAAAAGTTTGGAGGAGAGCCCGCGTTTTAGAATAATTGGTGAATGTGATTTATGACAGCCTTTCTGGGGTGGGAATTGCAACTTGTTACTTTGTATCAGGGGGGAGGGAACTTTAGTCTTGGGTTCAACTATGTAAGTGCCGATACTTTGTTTCCTGAATAAAATGTTCTTTAAGGAAGAAACCTTTGCCTTGAAGTTCTTTTAATTGGTTTCATCTATCGGAACCATGACAGGTGCTCTCACTACATAGTCAAATCCATGAAGGGTTTTTTTTGGTTCAGTATAGAAATTGTTTACCATTTGTTTCTTCTTTTCTTCTTTTTAAACTTCCTAGTCAATGTCAAGTTAAGAACCCGGCTGCCTTTAAGACCGCTGCGTGCCTTTAGCTTGCCTACAGAGCGGGGAGTGGGGATGGAGAAACAGAGTGGAATCCACAGGTGGCTTATCATCGTGAGAAAGCAAAGAAGTGAAAGGTCTGTTTTGGTGAACAGAGAATGCTTCTCATAACAAACAGTTGTGATTCAATTGGACATTGTGACCTGACAGGTCAGAGGAGAGGAGAATGATTCATTTAATCAACCGCTTCCCGCCTTTTCGTTAGAGCCAGCTTTCGCTTTCTAACTTGCCGCTATGATTCAGCCCATTAAAGACAATATTAGAGGACACTTTGACTGTGGTGTGTTTCTTGGTGGGGATTTCAGGCGGAGGTTGACACTCAGACTCTCCAGGAAATCTCCTATCCAAGCATTAACCAGATGTAAACTGGCTCAGGTTTTTGAGATAAGTCAAGACACCTGATCCTAACCAGGTGGAATCAGCAAACGTCAATGCTGTTAAGCTAAACTTAAGAGGTAATCATGGACCATCTTACCTGTTTAGAAATATTAGATAAAAGAAGAATTACCTAACAGTCAAGGAAAAATATATTTAAGAGTCAATACACAATCTACTCATGGTTTCTTTTCAAATTAATGAATAAATAAGTATATTTTTCGATTGGCATTATGTATCTGAAAACAATCAAACGTCTCAAATACTCAGCGGTTGCCATTTTGAATGGTTTTATATACAGTATATGTAATATTATTGTAGCAACAGCACCTGAAATTTGCACAAAGGGCTGTTTGACATGATTGAAAAAAAAGTGTGCTTAAACTATTTCTGGTGGTTAAGGAAAAGATTACAAATTTAAAGCAAATGGCTAGTGTTGTACATTTTATTTAACGCTACAGATAGTCCTTGACTTATGACCAAGTTCTGAAGCCCCCCCACAATCATGTGACCTCATGTCAGGCGCTTGGCAACTGGCCCGCATTTATGGCTGTTTGCAGCATCCTGTACAGTACTCATGTGAACATGATTTATGATGGTTTTTCTGAAAACTGATATTTCCCGTTTTCTACAAAACCGGCCCATAGCGAATGACCACTGCAAAAAAGGTCATAAAACTGAGTTGGACATGTGGGTGACCCATTTTACAACAATCATGACTTACGACCATGATAGGCAGGCTCCATTATGGTCGTAAGTTGTGGACTACCTGTATAACAATTGGAATTATTACCTCCCGGCTCTGAGGCGCGGAGGCAAGCCGCTCCGCTTTGCCCGATGCTTTCGGTTTCCAAAGTGGCCTCAGCGTCACCCAGCCGGCGCGCTTGCTCGGGAGGAGCTCAGCCTAGATCGGCTGGTGGGCAGGTCACGCGTCCTCCTGGCTGGCCGCTCTTCTCTGGCCGCCCCACCGCCCCAGTTGGCATGCTTGCAGATTCCCCCCCCCAAATAAATAAAGAGAAAAGGCCGATTTTAAAGGTTGTCCAGCTAAAAGGGAGGAAAGAAGCTGGGCTGGAGCGCCCTGGAAAAGCGAGCAGGCAGCGCTTCTGCACGGGCTGGTTGGGCTTTCGGCAGGTTTCGCCTGCAATTAAGGCAGGGCGAGGTTTTTGGCTTGGAGGCTGAGGGGGGAGCTGCTTGTGGAGGCACGTGTCTGCTCACATAAGTGCGAATGTGTTTCTTTTGCAGGGAGGCTGCTTTGCTGAAGGTTATATCTTCCTTCCTTCCTTTTCTTCCTGTTTTCTTTCTCTTTTTTCCTTCCTTCCTTCCTTCCCATATTCTTCCTGCCTTTCTTCTTCCTTTCTTGTCTTCCTTCCCTCCCTCCCTCCCTCTCTCTCTCTCCCTTCCTTCCTTCTCTCTCTCTCTCTCTCTCTCTCTCTCTCTCAATAAGCAAACAATCTGGGCTCTGACTGGCTGCTCCGCGCTTCCTCCTCCCCCCCTCCACACACAAGTAAACTGCATGCAAAAATCCCACAACATCTACCAGCAGTGTTTTCGCTCCTAAGTCAGCCTATGTCTGTGCACACGCACAGACTTAAACAGAGGCTTCCAAACCTGACGCATAGACATGTGGATGTCTGCAACCGGTCGTTTCAAAAAATAGGGAAAAAGGGAGAAAAGTGGGCGTGACTATTTAAAGACCCCCACTTTTCCTTTCCTTCCTCCTCTTTGGCAGTGTTGACTTCTGCTCCTCCAATCCTGGCTGCTCCTCACGGTCCCTGCCTGCCACGGCGATTTCTGAGAGCAGGGAGCAGCTGCCTGCTGGGCAAGCCCCGAAAGCTTTCTTCCTCTCCCCAATCTTGCCTTTCTTGCTCGCACTCTGATATAGGCGTCTGCTGGGTTTCCTCAACCTCCCCCCCCGTTTTATTTTAATTCCACCACCGCCTCCCTCTTTCGCAAAGTTGACATTCCGGGGACTCGGACCTCGCGCTCCCGGAGTCACTTGGCGAAGCTTGAAGGAGAGGCCGCCTGCTCCCACCTCCCGCAGAGCAGAACTGCTGCTTCCTCGCCCTCCCAGCGAAAGAACCCCGAGAGCTGGAAGATGTCCTTTCTCCCACTTTCCGCTTCTCATCCTCTCTTTTCCGAGCACCCCTCCCAGAGCGAGCCAGAAGCCTCAACTCCGGCCTCCCACAGCAGGCTGAGATAGGCGAGCCCAAGCGGCCGTCTGCTGCCGCCTCGGAAGATTTGCCGCAGCAACTCCTTCTCCCCGTCGGCCTCCTCCTCCGCTCCCTCGGAACCTTCGCGCCAAAAGGCAGAAAGAAGAAAGTCCCAGAGAGGGAGAGCGCGGGGCGGGGGGAGAGCAGTCTTTTCCGAGGGGAGGAGGGGAGGAGAAGCCAGGACGGCAGAGTCGTCCATACCAAAGCTGGACGTGGGTAGGGCCGGTGCACGTCTCGCCTTAGGCTCTACTCTTCAATCAAACCCCGTTCCGCGTCCGCGCGCGCATGCGCGCGCACATTATGCAGCTCCCAGGTTTTTTTGTGTGAGGGAAACGGATCCAAGTGGCTCTTTCAGTGTTTCAGGTTGCCGACCCCTGGCCTAGGCAGTCGGGTGGAGGACTGGGTAGAACTGTGTGAATCTGAGATCTGTGAGAGGAGTGCTTGAGACGCCCCAAGAACCATAGGGTTGCAAGGCAAAGTGAGTGCGGACTCTTGAGTACCTGATTTTCATACCTCTGAGAGGAGATTGGTGGGGAAAAAGAGAAAGCGGCTTGGTGAAGCGAATCGTGGTCTCATTAGATCGGTCAGGATAAGAGAACAGTACGGTAAACCAGTATGGGTAATTCAGGAGGATCCCAAAAGAAGAAATGTGTAAAGAAAATAAGAAAGAACCCCAAATTGAACATTGATCCGGGAAGTCCGTTAGGAATCCTGCTGGCCAATTGGGGAACCCCCCCCCCTATAATAAGATCATTATTAAGTTGAATTTGACCAAGGAAGATATGGTAAATTTGTGTTGTTTTATTTGGTGGGAAGACGAGAGAATAGAATGGCCGCGTATGGGAACTACTGACTATTTTGCGTGCCAACACTTGTATGAATATGTTAAACAAAAATCATGCAAGTCCTTAAGACAATGAACTGGATTATGCCTTAATTTGGACCCCTGATAAGTGGGTAGAACCAGCAGATCTGGTGTATACTACAGTTTATTTGAACCAAGAGGAAGAAGAAGAGGACAAGGAAGATAGGCAACACCGATATTTCCCCGCTCCATATAACCCCAGACTTGTTCCGGAAGTTCAAAACATCCCACAAGGTCCACCCCCTTTGGCAGAGACCAGACCCGAAACTCCTCCAATTACTAAAAAGAAGAATAAGAATAAGTATAAAAATCTCAGAAGGGAATTAGAACAGTGTAAAAAAGATATTGAAAATTTGCCCTTCCCTAAAGACAAAGAAATGGAGGACCCAACTCTGTTCCCTTTAAGGGAGGTACCCAATGGAATTGACGCTCAGGGGGTGCCCATAATTAGTTTTGTACAGGAACCCCTTCGGGCATCTGAGGTACGGGCCTTTAAGAAAGAACTTAAAAACCTGATACAAGATCCTTTAGGAACAGCAGAACAGCTAGAGAATTTATTAGGGCCAAATATTTACACCTGGGATGAAATTATGGCCATTTTGAATACCTTGTTCTCTGCTGAAGAAAGACAACTCATTCGTACGGCAGCAATGAAGATATAGGACAGGGAACACCCCCAGGGAGGGAATAACCCACCGCCGAACGGGGAAGCTAAATTTCCATTAATGAGACCAAATTGGAATAATAATAATCCAGTAGATAGACAGAATATGGAAGATCTAAGAACTATGATTATACGGGGAATGAGGGAAGCTGTGCCGAAGGCACAGAGTATGTCAAAGGCACTACAAATAGAGCAAGAAAAAGAGGAATCCCCTGCTGCCTTTTTACAAAGACTTAAAGATGGCATGTGGAAGTGGTCCGGAATGGATCCGGATGAAGCCACAAATGTGCCACTAGTTAGGGTGCAATTTGTTACTAAATCTTTGCCAGACATCCGAAAGAAGTTACAGAAGTTGGATAACTGGACAGGGAGGTCGATTGATGATTTACTGAAAGAAGCGCAGAAAATATATGTGCAGAGAGATAATGAAAAGGCGAAAAAGGAAGAATGATGGTTGCAACAGTAAATGAACTCTTAAAGAAGCAACCTGAAAGAACTCAGATGTACCCCCTCACCTCGAGTCCCATATGGCAGGGGGAGAGGAAGTAATGGAAACAGAGGAGGAGGACAGTATCAATATCTAAATGGAAGAGGTAGAGGAAGTTTTGGAATGGGATTCAGAGAAAGAGCATGTTTTGAGTGTGGACAGAAAGGACACTTTAAGAAAGACTGTCCACAAGTGCAGAAGGATCAGCAAGTGTGTAAATTAATGGAGGAAGATGAAAGTCAATTTTAGGGGTGTCAGGGGCAATTTACTTTAAGGTCCCACGATGAGCCCTTGATAAATTTAGAAGTGGGACCCAATAGAGAAGAGATAGTGTTTTTAGTGGATACTGGAGCAGCGCACACCTCTGTGTCTACCTTAAGCCCTCAAATGCAACTAAGTGAACAAACAATCAGAGTGTCAGGGGTAAAAGGGGAAGGCTTTCAAGTACAGAAATTAAAGTCATTACAAATGAAGCAAAAAGATAAGGAGTGGGGAATTGAAATAGAAATGTTATATATACCAGAGGCAGGTGTGAATTTGTTAGGAAGAGATGCCTTAAATGCTCTCGGCTTAAGCATAACATTTGGACAAGAGATTAAAATTAATGTATTAACAGAGGAGGACGAAAAGAGAATACAACCCGAAGTATGGGTAAGAGAAGGAAACAGAGGAGGACTTAAGAGTTCCCCCTTTGAAAATAGAACTTAAAACACCAGGAGAAGTAGTGCAACAAAAACAATACTCCATTTCAATGGAAGGGAGGAGAGGATTGCAACCCGTCATCGACCAATTGATTGAAGATGGACTTTTAGAGCCAACAATGTCTCCCTTTAACACTCCCATTCTGCCAGTAAGAAAACCAGATGGAACCTTCAGAATGGTACAAGACCTTAGGCTCTTGAATAGAATTGTAAGGATTAGGCATCCAGTTGTCCCTAATCCATATACTTTAATGGGACATATTCCACCTAAACATAAGTGGTTCAGTGTGATAGATCTCAAATATGCTTTTGGGGCATGTCCTCTGGATAAAGAGTCAAGGCCCCTTTTTGCCTTTGAATGGGAAAACACATTTACTGGCAGAAAACAACAATATCAATGGACAGTGTTACCTCAAGGATTTACTGAATCTCCCAATTTATTCGGACAAATATTGGAACAAGTGCTGGAAAAATTTTAAATCCCAAGAGGGATTTATTTGATTCAATATGTGGATGATTTACTGTTGTCCGGAGAGAAGCAACAGGAGGTAACACTGGCCACTGATAAACTGCTGAATTTCTTAGGAGAACAAGGACTAAGAGTATCTAAGAAGAAATTGCAATATGTAGAAAAGGAAGTAAAGTATTTAGGACATTTAATTAGTGAAGGAAGCAGAAAAATAACAGTGGAACGAATAGAAGGAATAGCTAAACAGCAGCTACCTAAAGATAAGAAAGAATTGAGAAAATTTTTGGGATTAGTGGGCTATTGCCGATTATGGATAAATAATTATGCCAATTTAACTAAACCCTTGTATGACAGATTAATTGATGATGAGCCATGGGAGATACAATGGGATGAGGAAGGGAAGAAAAGTATTGAAGACCTCAAGCAGGGTTTAGTGCAAGCACCTGTTTTGAGTCTTCCCAATTTGGATAAACCATTTCACCTATTTGTGAACGCAGAAGATGGGGTGGCCCAAGGAGTGTTGACTCAAAATTGGGCTGGACAAAGGAAACCCGCAGCCTTCCTTTCAAAAATAATGGATCCAGTAGTTAGAGGATGGCCTAGTTGCATACAGACCATAGCAGACACTGCCCTGTTGGTGCAGGAAAGTCGGAAATTGACTTTTGGAGGAGCGTTAGTGGTCATTACTCCACACCAAGTACGAACTATACTACAACAAAAAGCCAGTCGGTGGTTAACGGATTCTCACATTTTGAAATATGAAGGAATATTAACCATAACTTAAACCCTGCCCAATTTTTAGCCAATAACCATCAAATGGATATGGAAGGATTGGAACATTACTGCACAGAAGTGATACAATTGCAAACAAAAATCCGACCTGACCTGGAAGAGCTCCCCTTAATAGAAGGAGAAGCGTTGTTTATAGATGGTTCTTCCAGAGTGGAAATGGGTGAAAAGAAGAATGGATATGCAATAATAAATGGACATACCAAAGAATTATTGGAAGCAGGAAAACTCCCTAAGAATTGGTCCGCTCAAATTTGTGAATTGTATGCTTTGAATCAGGCACTAAAATTGTTAAAAGATAAGAAAGGGAGCATTTATACGCCTTCAGTATAGTCCACACATTCTGAAAAATCTGGGAAGAAAGAGGGATAATAAATAGTAAAGGGAAAGAGTTAATACATGAAGAATTAATTAAACAGATACTTAAATCGTTGCTTGAACCCCACCGGATTGCTGTAATACATGTGGGTGGGCATCAGAAAGGGAACTCATTTGAAGCAATAGGTAATAGAATAGCAGATGAGGAAGCTAAAAGAGCAGGAGAAGAAGAAGAACAAGTAGAAATGAGGTTATTAATCCCAACCATTAAGGATAGTCCCATCCCAGTATTTTCTGAAGAACAAAAGATGAAGTTAAAAGAGATAGGAGGACAGGAGGACGAAGTAGGAAAATGGTATCTTCCAGATGGAAGGCAAATCCTGAATAAAGCCATTGCAAGGGGGCTATTGGAAATTTTACATGAAGGTAGCCATTGGGGAACACAAGCGCTTGTAGACACCTTTTTGAAGAATTATGCTTGTATGGGTATTTACACTATAGGACAACAAATAACGGAAAAATGCTTAATTTGTAAAAAGATAGACAGGCTTTGCGTAAACAACCTCAAGGAGGAAGACCGCCTGCATATAGACCTTTTCAGTGTATCCAGGTAGACTTCACTGAATTACCCCGTAGTGGAACTTATAAGCATATTTTGGTGATTATTGACCATCTAACAGGGTGGATTGAAGCATTCCCAGTGAATAGTGCAACTACTCGGATGGTTGTGAGGATATTATTAGACCAAATAATTCCCAGATATGGATTAGTAACTCAAGTAGATAGTGATCAAGGTAGTCATTTTACAGGGACAATAGTACAAGAGGTAGGAAAAGCTTTGGGAATAGACTGGAAGTTTCACACCCCCTGGCATCCTCAGTCCAGTGGGAAAGTGGAAAGGGCAAATTCCAAACTAAAGGAATCCATAAGTAAATTGGTATTGGAAACAAGGATGCCTTGGACAAAATGTTTGCCTTTAGCCCTTACTAAGGTTACGCACTCAGCCTAGAAAAGATATTGGATTATCCCCTTATGAATTATTAGTTGGTGTTGGATTCACCCCAGGGAATATATGTATAGACTCATTTAAAACTAAAGATACTGTACTAAGACAATATGTGCATAAACTGTCCCAGTATCTTGACTACTGCAGGAAGCAAGGATTGCTGGCTCAAATGCTGCCTCTGGAGTTTCCTGTACACAAATTCAAGATCGGAGATTGGGTCCTGATCCGGAGCTGGAAAGGGGAGAAATTGCCACCCAAGTGGGAAGGCCCGTTCCAGGTGTTGCTGACCTCTGAAACCGCTATCCGGACTGCTGAAAAAGGGTGGACCCATTATACAATAACTAAGGGACCAGTGACTGAACCTCATGAGGACTGGACTGTTGTGACCTCTGACGATCCTTTGAAACTGGTCCTGAAA
Organism: Azemiops feae; assembly: GCA_023970755.1. Taxonomy (NCBI): domain Eukaryota; kingdom Metazoa; phylum Chordata; class Lepidosauria; order Squamata; family Viperidae; genus Azemiops; species Azemiops feae. Next base: position 68,317 of record JALGBA010001940.1, on the reverse strand, counting down.
AGGAGATAAAAACATATATTGCCAGTGGACAAACCCTTCTGGATAGGGATAGGTTTAAACATTTTCCTTCTTCTCTTAGGTATAGCCGTTGCTTACTGGGCAAGAGAGGAGTGGGTTCCTATCCTGTGTCCAAAAGGAAGGCAAACGGTGGATGAAACAGAACTACAGAATTTACCTGATGTGTTGGTATTGTAACTGCAAATGTATATGTGATTGTTGTTGTTGTCAGCATTGTGTAGACTGTGGGCCAGCTCACAGTTATTGCAAACAAGAGTGTGACATTGTAATCATTGAAGATTTGGTACCAGAATATTTCGAGGTTCCAAAAGAGAAGTAGTATATAAACTTAAAAACAGGGGAGAGGTTTAAAACATGGCAAGAATGGCAGGACTCTTATGTGCTCTGCCTGTCCTTGGTTACAACAATAGTTAGTATGAGAGTAGATCAATGGAGTGTATGGAATAAAAAAGGACAATGGGAATTTAATAATAAGGTCCTAGGGTTTTATGATAGAAATGCAACAGTGGAATGTATAAAAGAAGATCAAATAACCCAAAATTGTCAGTTTGTAAAAGCTATTAGAGGAGATAGGCACTCTTTGTGATAAAGACAAAACAAGGAACACACATATTTGTTGGACCCTTTATCACAATTGTTTAAAAAGTAGACCAGAGAGAAACACTAGTAAAAAGCAAAGTATAAATAACTCTGATAACTGCAATGCTTGTATTAAAACCACCAATATGGGTAATAAGATAACCAAAACTCTGACATATCATAGTCAGATACGCTGCCAGAAGGTGGTAGGAACATGTGTTCATAATACCACCCGATTTTCCCTGTGTAATGAAACAGGAAGGGTTACATGCGTTGACCCCTCTAGCATGAAATATCAAACAACCATTCAGGTATTTGTCTCTCAAGGTGGAAAAGGTCAAAAATTATTATTAGGACAAAACACCAGTACCTCAGCTAATCACCAGAGTAGGCTCTGCTTTGATGCCTGCTATGCCATGAAGTTTAGCCCTTGGACCACCTGTTGGGGCCTGAATTGGCAGCGGAGTTATCTCACACAAAGGATATATGTTTACAGCCAACAACAACAGAGAGGAAGCGCCTACGGGGCTTCCCAGACAATTTGGTATTCCGATGGTAGGGGCCCACCTAGAGTGTGGACAGAGAAGAGCAGATGGTTTAATTTAACCAAGGGGGCAGGGCAATCTGATTGATTAGAAGACCATTGTACCCCCACATGCTTACATTTTGTGGATCCTGAAGAAGGATCACAAGAATATGGGTTGGGAATTGAGGGTACAGGAAAGGACCCGAACACCCGCATCATCATTAAAGTAACCAGGAAAAATCTGTCCCCAATAGAAAAAAGATTATTCCACTCCTTTTATGAGGAGCTTGAGAAGGCTAATCACCCTGATACCTTGGGACTCACCTTTCTCACCAAAAATCTCTTCATAGATCTAGCAGAAAGAATAGCCACTACACTGGGAGTAAAGAATTGCTATGTATGTGGTGGAACAAATATGGGGGAACAATGGCCTTGGGAAGCTAAAGAAATTGATATCCAAGATATTAACATTACGTCTACTTGGGCTACTAAATTAACAAAGAAAAGTCAAAAATGGGCCTTAACTACATCCATTGTAGGTCACTTCTGCTTCCAGAGAAATTGTTCCAAAAACCAGGAAGAAGTAGGAACCATGGTATGCGAAGGCCAGAGATCTTATGGGAATTCAAGTATTCAGAATTGGGGAACTATGCACAGTATTGACCAAAATTCTTTTAATAACACGGTTTTACAGGGGTTATGGAACAATGCATCTCAAGAATGGCCCACTCCGCAAGGATTTTATTGGATCTGTGGAAAATTTGCATATACCAGCCTACCTAACGATTGGTGTGGTTCATGTGTATTGGGGAATATAAAACCTAGTTTTTTCCTACTTCCCATTCCTCAAGGGGAAAAACTTGGAATAGCAGTATACGAGGATAAGGGAGCTAGGAAAAAGCGATAATTGAAAATTGGGGATTGGAAGGATAATGAATGGCCACCTGAGTGTATAATACAGGTGTATGGACCTGCTACTTGGGCTGAGGATGGATCATGGGGATATAGGACTCCAATTTATATGCTGAATCGCACTATTAGGTTACAAGCGGTTCTGGAAATTGTTACTAATGAAACAGCGTCAGCATTGAATAAGTTGGCTAAACAAAATACCCAGATGAGGACTGGAATTTATCAAAACAGGTTAGCATTGGATTATTTATTGGCAGAAGAAGGAGGGGTTTGTGGAAAATTCAACTTAACCAGCTGTTGTCTGCAAATAGACGATGAAGGGAAGGCCATTGAGGAGATAACAAATAAAATGAGGAAAATAGCCCATGTACCGATCCAAACCTGGACTGGAATACTTGATGACGGGGGATTCCTGGGAGGAATGTTTAGGAATTGGAAACAAGCTTTATTTATGTTAATAGTAGGATTTCTAGGATTAATGTTATTACCCTGTCTAATTCCAATCATCAGAATGATTGTTGAAAGTACAATTGGGAGTATGAAATTGATTACTGAATCCATAGAAACAGGGAAAAAGGAAACCATGCTAATAGTAAAAGTGGATAAATCCTCAAAGAATCACACTTCAGGCTATGAAAACCTAAATTTTAAGAAAGTAGAAATGTTAAAACTGATTGAAAGGACTAATATGGTGGAATGTGAAAGGGAAAAAGAAATACGGAACAGTCTCCAAAAGTTTCTTTAATTTTATTTTTAAAATGGTATAAAAAGAAAAGGAGGGAATTTGAGGGAAACAGTTCAAGGGTAAAGGATGTTTTAAAAATAAACAGGATGAGTGCACCAAAACCAAAGAACAAACTGTGAATTTCTACCGGAACGACAACATGCCCATATATGGTAGTATGTCGGTTGTTGAGGTAACCTGAGCAGACAAAGACAGAGATAATGTATTCCGGTTAGGCGCTTCTGATAGATTGTGACCTCTGCGGGCCTATCCAATGGGACCAAAGGGGAAGGGAAATGGGGCGTCGTGATAGGATGTATAAAAATGACTGCTCAACCTGCCTCAGCTATTCCCCCAGGAAAGCATAACTCAGGAAACAGGCATTGTTTCAAAGAGGATCTTTTACTGAGAGAAAGTGATTGCAGAGTAAAAAGGCAGAATCTGAGGTTCCTGCGCAAAAGCGTTTAACTAAAAGTCCCGTTTCTTCAGTCCCACCCCAATGCCCCAGTTCATCAGGAGCCAATCCGCTGGCGTGAAAGTGTTGTGAGAACTTCAAGCTGAAAAGGTGATAACCGGCTGCTTCCCGGCACCTGGTTCTTGCCAGTCAGTAGGAGTGAAAACAGATGGCCCTGAGCAGTGCTTTTTTTGTAAAAAAAAAAAGTGCCGGAACTCACACACGTCATACAACCTGCCTTGCCTATCCTACAAGGTTCCATCTGGGAGTTCTATGAGAAAAAAAGCCCTGGCCCTGAGGGTATTCCCTCCTCCCAAATTCCCATGCAGACACATCAAAGCGAAAGTAGAAACAAATGCTAGCAATACAGAAACATTCTCAATCCACACCCCAGCATGCTCCCCCTCCCCTTCCTTATGGCAGCGTTCCAACTGGACCTGACAGGTGTGCTGATAAAATTATTAATTTGCACTTCCTGAGGCCCTACATTATGTATTTAGTAGTCACAGCTATTGTTCATATAGCCACATCTGTAACAATGCCTACAGTTCACTCCTACTCAGGTATGTTTCTTCAGCTGCTAGAATGTGCAAATTACCTGAAGGTCATTCTATAAACCAGAAAAGTATACAGCTTTAAGGATGGGCAAGGACTTTTTCCATACCTGTCTCAGTGTTTTCATGTATAGTTTTGTATTCTGCATGATCTAGAGCCAAAGGGTTCATATCTGTTTGGTCTGATAAAGGAACAGATAGTGATGGTTCTTGATCTTCTGTTAACGATTCATTCTGGCACTTTTTGTCACCATCACCATTGGCCTCTAATGCTGTGGAGAAAACTATAAGGGTCACAAAAAATACTTCAGTTGCTCTGACTGAGACATCAAAGGCTTTATATTCTGACTAACTGCTGGAAGGGTAGCATTTGCTGTTATTACTGTTACGTTATGTAATGTCTTTAAATAGATGTAGATTATTAAGGCTTAATAGTAGCTTTTCAATACACCTAAAGTTTCTCTCAATGAAGCCTGCAAGAAATATGCAATGATTTGTTTCTTTTGTACACACAACTGCTGCTCACTAAGCAGCAAACATGTTTCTTACTGAAGCTAAGCCATTATTTGGTGCCTTTAATAGGTTTTAAGGGTGGATTAATTAATTTTTAATTAATCATTTTTTAAATTGAACAACTAGGGCAGGGTATGTACAAGCATATCCTTTGGGTTAGGGCAGGAGTCCCCAACCTGCTGCGGCCACGGCCTGTTCGAAACCAGGATGCAGGAGAAATGGGCAAGAGTACGTGAAGCTCCACTTGTGAGAGTGGTGGGCAAGCGCGCGCATGCGTGCGAAGCTCCACTCTTGTAAGCGGAGGGTACGTGCACTCACACGTGAAGCTCCATCTGCCTGAGTGGAGCTTTGTGCGCAAGCGCAAGAGCCTGCCACTTGTGCAAGTGGAGCTTCACGCGCAAGCACCCTCTGCTCGCATGTGAAGCTCCATTTGTGTGAGCGGAGGGTCCACACACGTTTGCCTGCCACTCACACGGCCCTCCCCGTGCCGAGCCGAGCCGCCAAGCTGGAAAGGTTGGGGACTGCTGGGTTAGAAGCATATTGGTTAGCAAATATTGGTTTAATTAGACTTTAACAAAAGCAGAGAAGAAAATGTGGACTGAGAAGGGATAGAAGGAAGCTGTTAACTGAAGAAAGGAAAACTGTTTGCACAAGTAAAAGTATTACGTAAATACAAATAGCTTTAGTATTATACTCCAGTCTTTCAAAAGAGATTTTTTGTACCTTTTTTACAGGAATCTGGTGGATGATCTGTTATTTCTTCCAAGGTTTTGCTCACACCACCTTCAGTACCACTTGCTTCCACGTGATTCCCCCACACTTTTGCATTAGGATTTAATTCAGAAACCTTGGCTGGCTCCTGTAATGCATAATGCATAACTCAGAACACATATGCTTATTATCTGCATAAGCACACACATATATATACAGAACAGCATTTATCACATTAAAAAAATCACTGTAACAGTTGCATATATAGGAAGTGCACAATATGTGATGAAAGATATAAGCTTTATAAAAAGAGACTTCCTATAAAGACCTTGAATCAGGGTGTTTAGCTGAATTCACTTTAAGTTGCTTGTTAAGACTAAATCATAAGCATCTTGTTTTTACATTGTTCCTTATTATGAACAAAGCTATTTGTCTACATTGACTAACTTCTTAAATTTGTTCCTCTGTACAAATAAAGGGATGGATTTCCATCAACGTCCTGTTTATCTACAGTCTCTTTGCACAATATATGCCCATAACATTCTCTGTATCCTCACAATTCCCAGGAACAAGCTTTGGAGGAACAAGAAAAAGATGGTAACAATCTTATTTTTGACAAGAAAGCTAGATCTAATCCTTTATAAATATTCAAGGTTTATGTCAACTTTTCTCCTCTAAACTGAGAACATTGTAAGATTAGTGTCAGATATCTTCATCAGTTCATAATAAAGGCAGCAGTGAACAGGAGAACAAGGGAGCCACACAAAAAGACATAATGGAAAAATCAAAAGCAATACTGTAGTCTTGTAGTAGTCATCTAAAATTAACACCATTTGTTTTACCGAGAGAGATAAAGATAACTATTTTAGAACCATTTAACAAGTGATGACAGAGGATGACTTGAAAGTGAAGTTTGAATACACTATTGCCTGTATTGTGAGCCCAGCCATTAAGTTGTACATGTCATGTTCTGGCTGAGAAGCCCAACGAAGCAAAACACCAGAGACATTGCGATCTCTAATGTAAACTTTATTAGGCATTAGCAAAACGGTATGATAGAAGGAAAGCTAGCTCTGAAAATATGGTGGGAAACAGATAAAAGAGCAAAACTTTAGGCTTCCGGTTTTGCGCAGTAGCGCAGCAGTCGAGGGATCGCGGGGCTCCGCACCCTATGGCCAATTTCTGCCTGCTAGGGCAGGGCTCCTCAAGCTTGGCAACTTTAAGACTTGTGGACTTAAAGCTGGCTGAGGAATTCTGGGAGTTGAAATCCACAAGTCTTAAAGTTGCCAAGCTTGAGGACCCCTGTGCTAGGGGACCCTAAATGGGCCTGAAGTTGCCCCGTAGAGGCAACAAAGAAGGAAGGAAGTCTCGCCAATTGCGGAGAGACGGTGGTCGATCTGATTGGTTTGGGAAAAGCCCTCCAGAAACCAACAAGAGAAAGGCTAGCTTAACTTCAGAGTCTAGCCCAAGCTACAAGCAGCCGAAGCCCAAAAGTACTACTTCAAACTGACTGTAAACAACGTGTTTGGAACTGGGTAAGAACACTGATTTTCTCCCTTCTACTTGAAAATTGATTTCCTGGGGGAAAAGAAAAAAGAAAAACCCCAAGAAGCAAAAAGCCTCAGAAAGTGAGAAGGGGGGGGGAATCTTTGCCCCACCCTCCTATAGATGGAAGCGGCGAATTAAACTTTTCAGGGGAAACAGAAATATACTGAAATGAAATGAATGTAAGACTTAATTTGGATAAGTTTGAAAGCGGTGGAATCTGTTAAGATTTTCCTTTTAAATCATGAAAATAGAAGTAAACAATTGTCTATTACTGACTGGTGCTGACATCTAGTGGTGGATGAAAATATACAACAGCAGTTGCTTTACTACAGAGACTGGCAAAGCCCAGGAAAAGATAACTTGGTTTTGGTGACCTTCAATGTCTTAATAACAGAGAACAGCTGTGACAAAAAAGAAAGAAAACATTTTGGGCTATCTACAAAGTGGGAATTATAAACTCTAAAAAAAAAAGAACTGACCTTTCTGGATTACAAATACCAGCTCAACTGTGACTCTAAAGCTGTCTGCAGAGAAAGGAAAACCCTGATTTTTAGCTATCATGGAAAACCAGAGATTTGCAGAAAGAATATACCAAGAAAAAACAAATACTTTCCAGAAGGAGATCTATGCTATATTGCAACTAATCCAAACAACAATGATCTCAAACCACGAGGAAATTAAAAATAACTTTGAAAATAATGAACACATCTCTAATTTAACTTTACAACACAAAAATTCTCAGAAAATAAAAACAGCAGAAAAAACAGACAACTGAATACGAGACAGAGGAGGGAGATTTCGAGATGGAACTTAACAATAGAAGAAAGTATGACTTAACCCAGATGGAAAAAACTTACAGGAAATACTGGACATGGAAAAGGTAACCTATACTCTAAGATTACAAAATAAGTTTGAGGACAAGAAAAAAGATTTGACAAAATGGATTCTGCCAGGAGAAGGGGTGTTGTCTTACCTGAACGCCTTTTCTCAGCATGATGAATGGAGACTCCACCAATGGGTTAAATCTGACCTCCTGCCCATTTAGACCAAGTCAGTCAAAGCTGCCACGCCTGTCCTGGCTCAGGCCACACCCCCAGTTTCGATGAGGATGATGCAGTGACTGTAAGACGTGTTGGCTCCCAGATCCCTAACACTGCGCCCAACTGCGCTAAAGGGATGGGTGTGGAGTCTCCATTCATCATGCTGAGAAAAGGCGTTCAGGTAAGACAACGCCCCTTCTCCAGCATGAAGAATGGAGACTCCACCAATGGGACATACCAAAGCCCTACTGTCCCTCAGGGAGGGGAGCAGCTTGGGCCAGTGTCCCTGTCACCAGTACCACCTGCTGCAGTACCCTACGACCAAACGAGGCCTCCGCCGAGGCAAACTTGTCAATCTTATAATGACGCACAAATGGGGAAGGCGAAGACCAAGTCGCCGCCCTGCAGATATCAACCATGGAGGCCTGGGTAGCCCATGCCGCAGAGGTAGCTGCACTCCGCGTGGAATGCGCCGTGACATGCCGAGGGGCCGGCAAGGAACACGCTTTATACGCCTCCGCAATACACGCCCTGATCCACCTGCCAATAGTGGAAGAAGAAACCTTCTGACCCTTAGAGGCAGGATGGAACGAAATAAAAAGGGCTTCAGATCTGCGGAAAGGCGCAGTCCGCCTGACATAATACCGCAGTGACCTGCGGACATCTAAGGTGTGCCATCGCCGTTCCAGATCATGGGACGGGTTGGGACAAAAATCAGGCAACATAACCTCCTGCGTCCTATGAAAGGCAGTATTGACTTTGGGAATGAAGGAGGGGTCTAAACGTAAGACCACCCTATCCGTATGGAAAACACACAGGTCCTCCCTGACTGAAAGAGCCGCCAGCTCAGAGATACGCCTGGCCGAAGTAATTGCGACCAAAAAGGCAACCTTAAGGGATAAGGACCTGAGACTGCAGGTCCGAAGAGGTTCAAAAGGTGGCCCCGTGAGGGCCCTTAATACCTGTGGTAACTCCCAAGTTGGGTATCTATGCACCACAGGCGGTCGACTGTTGACCCCTTTTATGAATGAACGGATCGTGGGGTGTCGGCCCAGCGGCTCTGCATTGTCACAGGAGAACACTGTGGACAGGGCCGCTACCTGTCTGCAGATAGTGTTGGGCTGTAGGCCCCTGTTAACACCCTCCAACAGATAATCTAGGATCCGAGGGATAGTGACTGCTGATAGCGACACCTGACGTGTTTCGCACCAATTGCAGAAATTCCGCCATGTGGAGTCATAGATGTGATTGGTAGCCGGTCGCCTAGAGGCTTGGATCATAGAGATCACCTCCGATGAAAATGAGTCTTGACTCAAGAGGCGGCGTTCAAGTGCCAAACGGCTAACTGGAGCCACTGAGGCTCTGGGTGCTGAATGACTCCCTGGATGAGCCTGATCCGACCCGGCGGAATCCTCCACGGCGGGACCACTGACAGGCTCACGAGATCCGCGAACCACGGCCGTCTCGGCCAGTACGGGGCTATGAATAATACCACTGCCCGTTCTTGCAGCAGCTTCCTGATGGCTGCCGGAATCAGAGGGAGAGGCGGGAAGGCATACAGTAGGCCCTGGGGCCATTTGCAGCGAAGGGCGTCTGACCGCTCCGCTCCCAGAGACGGGAACCGGGAGAAGAACCTCGGGAGTTGTGCGTTTGACGGTGAGGCGAACAGATCCAGGATCGGTCGCCCAAACCTCCCGGATATTTCCTCGAATAGGTTTGGATGTAGGCCCCACTCTGAGTGGTCTACTGTGGTGCGGCTGAGATAGTCCGCCTGCCGGTTTGCCTCTCCCGATATGTGTTCGGCTCTCAGGGAGAGGAGATTGTTCTCTGCCCATGATCCCAATAGTTGAGCCTCCGCCATAAGGGACCGGGATCGAGTACCGCCCTGACGGTTTACATGGGCTTTTGCCGCCACGTTGTCCGTGAGGACCAGCACGTGTTGTCTCGCAATCTCTTTGCGGAAATGGCGTAGGGCCTGATGAATAGCTCTGAGTTCCAGCCAGTTGATGTTGTGCTTCAGATCTGACCGGGACCACCGGCCCTGAGCCAACTGGGACTGGTAATGCGCTCCCCAGCCAAACAGACTGGCGTCTGTAGTCAGAGTTAGCCTCTCTGGATCCTTGAACAGTGATCCTTTGGCCAATGCTGGGGAGGTCCACCACAGAAGGGATCCTAGGGTCCGTGACGGCACCCGTACCCTTTGGTTGGAAGAGCTTGTGCCCAGTCGTTGGAATGGGAGCAGGAACCATTGGAGGTTTCTGGAGTGTAGTCTGGCCCAGGGCACTATTGCTATGCATGATATCATCTTTCCCAGCAGCTGGGAGAGGATAGCAAGTGCTACTACACGCTCCCTGCGGACCTTGCGGACCATGGCACGAATGCTGTCCTGGCGTTCCCGAGACAGGTAGACCTGGCAGAGGTCTGAGTCTATGACCGCGCCCAAGTGTAGAATGCGGGTTGCGGGAATCATCTGGCTCTTTAGAAAATTGATCGAGAACCCGTGGTCCTGCAGAGTCTTTATGGTGAGAGCCAAGTCCGCCTGGGCTGACCGGACAGAGGACGACTGGATGAGAATATCGTCCAGGTAGCATTGTAGGTGCACTGGCACCAACCTTAGATGGGCTGCGAGGATCTTGGTGAAGACCCTGGGGGCCGATGATAGGCCGAACGGTAGTGCTCTGTATTGGTAATGGTTTTTGCCGTAGCAAAAGCGGAGAAATTGCCTGTGATTTGTGTGAATTGGTATGTGCAGATACGCCTCCGTCAGATCTATGGACGTCATGAGGTCTCCTCGCCTGACACAGGACAGGATAGACTGGAGCGTCTGCATTTTGAACTTCCGGTATGATAGATGGGAGTTAAGGCCTTTGAGGTCGAGGATCGCCCTCCATCCCCCTGAAGGTTTTGGAACCACAAACAGGATGGAGTAAAAACCTTTTCGTAACTGATCCTCTGGCACCCTCTCTATGGCTTTTATTTTTAATAGATGCTGAATGGCCTCTGTCATGAGGCCCTTTTTTACAGGGTTCCTGGGAGGGGGACATGACAGGAAACGTCGGGGGGGCCAGGTCACGAACTCCAGAGACAATCCCTCTCTGATGGTGTTTAACACCCAAGAGTCCGTAGTCATGGTCTCCCATTGATGGAAAAAGCAAGTTAGCCTGCCACCTATGGGAGAGTCCCTCCCTGAGTCACTTCGATTTGCGGAAGGGACGGCCGCCCCTGCCCCGAAAGTACCGCTTGCCCTGAACCTGACGTCTGGATCTGTCTCCATATCCGGACCGGTCAAATGCACGGTCCTGTCCCGCAGGAAAGGGCCGGGGGAACTGGCCTGAGGACTCCAGAACGGAGCGAAAGGGCTGTCTTCGGGCATACGGGACGAAGCGGCGGGCCGACCTCCTAGAGAGGTGCGAAATGACCCTGCGTTTCTCCCTGTTTTCCACCAGATAGGGAGTCAGGGCTTCACCAAAGAGACGGCCACTACGATACGGGGCCGCTGCCACCCTCCATTTGTGTTTTGTGTCGGCCCTCCAATTCTTAAGCCATAGCAGCCTCCGTGCAGCGATGTTGGAAAATATCGCACGGGCCGAGAAACGGGCAGCGTGTAGAGACACATCGGCCATGTACTCCGAGGCCGCTAGCAACTTGGTTAAGTCCTGATGGACTCTTACCTCCTCAGGGGAAATTCTGGCCTGGAGTTGACGGAGCCAGGTGAGCGAGATCCGTGCAAAGAAGGAAGTTGAGGTGGATGCTCGTATTGCCCACGCCGAGGCCTGATGAGCCCTGCGGAGCGAAGCCTCCGACTTTTTATCCTCGGCCTTCAGAACCTCCACCATGTCGCCAGGAACCTTAGTGTCTGAAAACAGGGGGGTTAGGGAGTCGTCCACCTCAGGGATCTCAAGCACGTCATTTAGAACCTGCGCCATATCCATCAATTTACGATCGTTTCCCCCTACGGGGGGAAATGATCCTGGAGATTCCCATTGACCCTGAATGTTTTTCAGAAACATGGGAGGGCAAGGGATCTGCTTGTGTGTAAAGACCAGCTCAGAGAACAGTGGGCTAGTGACCCGATCTGGAACCTGTTCAGGAACCTGAGGTTGCTCTGGATCAAACTTGCCGGTTGCACAGGCCTTGCGGAGCAGGGTCGGGAATAAGGCAGCGTTAAATAGGCCTACCAGGGGAGGAGGTTCTTGAGAAGGCTCCTCATCCCCCGACCACTCTCCCTCTGTGCGTCCAAACTCCGGGAATTCTGAGGCCTCGCTGCCAGGTGAGTGAGAGGGGGAAACAGAGCCTTCTCCCTGTTCCATGGCATAGTGTGAAGCACTAGGTCTGGCAAAGTCTGGCGATGGGAAAGAGGCCCTAGGAGCGAAGGCCCTCTGTGGAGGTGCTGTGGACGCCATGGCTTGGGCGACGGCTTGCGATACCATGGCCTGTAGATGAGCTGAGAATGCTGGCTCGAGAGTGCGAAAACCCGCTGCAGTGGGAGTAAACGTGGCTGCTGGAGCCTGTAACTGACTCTCCAGAGGCGGTCCCTCAGGGGACCTAAGTCCTGCTGCAGTTGGGGTAAATGTGGCCTCAGGTAATTGTAATTGCCGAGCCCCTGGTGCCCCTTCAAAAAGGGAGAGGTGCTCTTGGTCATGGCCAGTTGAGAACCCCAGGTCTGGGTCCCGCTCTGGGGATCATGCCGTCAGGGTGGGCTCGGGGCCTGGGCCGCATGGTAGTGCCACTATAGCGGTAGTCGGAGGGATAAACCTCTCCTCCACAGCCAGTTTCTGTGCACGGGAGAACTGTCTCTCCAAGGCACGGTGCCGGCGGCCGGCCTGCTTGTCTGCCGCTTTGGAGGCCCGTTTGTTTACGCCGGCCTTAGTCTTGGCCTTAATTTTTTTAGCTGCCTCCTGACTAGAGGACTTCTGCTTGGTTTGTCCACCAGAGGTGGAAGCCTGTGGCATAGTGTTATCTGCCATGTAACGCGAGAGTTTTCAGTGGGGTGCTGAAGCGTCTCGGTCTGCAGGAGATGCGGCTGTTAACCACCGAGGTGGGACTGGCCTGCACGTGGAACTGTGATGGTCCGGCCCACCGGCAAGCTCGGAGTCACACTTAGCGACGGTTGTCGCACGTCACTAAAGATGCTGCACAGGCGCGAGAGACCCCCCTGCAAGGTCAAGATCGCGTTTAGTGATGAAATCACACGTGTCTCACTTAGTGACGCAGGGTATTTTTGAGAGCGTGTCACTAGATGCAGACAATGGCAACAGGCTGAAACTGGCAAGGCCCAATTGTTACTAGAAAGGCAATAGCCTAGGTATAGCCCAGTTAAATTTGCGGAAGGCCAATAACAAATGAAAAATACAGGGCACCACTGTATTTGAGCTGCAATTTGAGGCCAGGCAGAGCCCTGGTGGCCAGCAGCAGTTAGATTGAGGTATTGATTGTTTGTTTGCGTTCAAATTGGCAGCCGCCAATAAATTAGAGCAGATAAATCTTTATCTGATAAGACCCCCACCTATGAGTGCTTTATTGACTGGGTCACAGACTGCAGCAACAACCAATGTAATGATCAGTTGACTCACGAGGCCCCAAAATGGCGGCCGTGAAAGCACAAAGGAAATCCGGGGCTTTCCAGACTGCCTCGTGGTCGGGGTATGCTTTTCTCCTTTACTAGGAGGCAATTCTGGCCGCTTGACCACAATAATTGATCTCCAATAGATTCCTGAGTGGAAAGGTAAAGAAAACCCCGATTTTGTAGGGACTCCAAAATGGCGGCCGGGACTGTCGTCAGACAAATTTCTGAATGGTCCTAGATGAAGGGACGCACAGAACCTGCTGGGGAAGCTATTTCCCCCACCTCCACTCCACAGAGAGCAATCGACGGTCAAAAGCAACCAGAAAAGGCAATTTGAATTAATAATAATAATAATAAAGTTGGAAGGGACCTTGGAGGTCATCGAGTCCAACCCCCTGCTCAGGCAGGAAACCCTATACCATTTCAGACAAATGGCTGTCCAGTCTCTTCTTAAAAACTTCCAGTGTTGGAGCATTCACCGCTTCTGAATTAAATAAGCCGATTTTTGTCCGGCGCCCAAAATGGCGGCCGCGACGATCGGCAATGAATTTCAGGCACAAATCAGCCTGAAAGTCCAAGGGCACCCCCCTTCTGTGGGCAGAGACCCACAAAACACCCACAGCAATAAGAATTTAACAATCGGGGGGGAATCGCCACGCGGCGCCCAAAATGGCGGCCGCGACGATCTGGTATAGAGGGAACTCACACCCCCACACAAATACACTAAAGAAATTAATTGATTGTGAGTAAATTCACAATCTGGAACAGTGTTGGTCCCAACACTGATCGGGGGAAAACAGAAAGAAGGGAAAATCCACCAATGGAAATTTCTGACTAAACCTGCTTTCCTCAAAGACTGGGAGCCAAAGTAGTCACGTCCGTCCGGGCTGAGACCAAATCGAAACTGGGGGCGTGGCCTGAGCCAGGACAGGCGTGGCAGCTTTGACTGACTTGGTCTAAATGGGCAGGTCAGATTTAACCCATTGGTGGAGTCTCCATTCTTCATGCTGGAGAACTATGAGAACTTGAGAGACAAAAAATGATAAATAAAATCAAGAAAGAAAGAAAGAAAGGAAAAGATTCTCAATGAATACGAAGGGGCAAAACCTTCCTATAAAAACATCTTACCTGTTTTGCCTTATGTACCTGCAACAACATTTTTAAGATTATGGAAAGATTTTTTGATTCAGCGAATCATATTGATCAGGAAAGATGTTTGGCAAAAAAAAAAAGGCTAAAGTGAGAATTAAGAAATTAGATGATGGGATTTACCAGAGGGAATATTTAAAAATTAAACATCTTTTTGAATATGGTTAAGAAATAGAAAGATTTTGGATATAAATGAAGATTAGTTTAAGAGGGATGAAACCCTCAAGTAACAGTATTTTTTCTTTCTTTTTTCCTTTGTGTTTTGTTTTTTGACATGAGAAATATAAAAATATTGGGATGGTTTATATAAAAGAAATGTTTTCTCTGGTTGGTGGTTTTTTTTTTGTAAGATATGAGAAATGTAAAAGTGTTGGGATGGCTTGTATGAGAAAAAAGACTTAAATACTTAAGCGTAACTAATTTCGAGAAAATCTTAACCAGTAAGAATGCTTTGAATATTGTGGGGAAAACAAATTTAAATAAGAATTCTGTAAACAGGATCTATGACGAGGCAATTAGAAAAGAAGCTTTATATTGATGTGGTTATTATTTGCAGAAACATGAGAAAAATGTTTATATTTAATTGTCATTTATTCAAATAATAAGAACTGTATTAATTTAAGGTTGGCAAAAGAGAATATTATTGGAAGAAGAGAAAATCAAGCAAAGCCATTATATGGACTATAGAATTATAGAAATTAATTGTTATTGTTTTTTAAATACTAACCGACAACACGCTGTTTACCAAATATTAAGGTGATTATGTTAAAAATCAATAAAACATTTAAAAAAATAATAATAATAAAAGAGCAAAACTTTCCCTCCCCTCTCTTGACAGTTCAGGTCACATTATCCAATTAATCTTCCAGCAATTGTTATGAGAAGAAACTTCGGTTCGCCAATACATCTCTTCAGCGGCTTCGGCTCTCACGCTGATAGGGAGCACCTGTGGATCCCAAACTCTCCCCTCTCCCCCCGTAACTATAGACAAGCTAGACGCATTACGGCGGTCCTAAAGACAGTAAACTTCGTAGCTTGACAGGCTGGCCCCCTAGAAGGGAAGGGGAACCTGGAAAACAAAAAGGAATACACATCATTGGCTATTAATTCTTCCCTTGTAGTGGTCCTGGCTTTTGGGGGTACTTAGTGTGGAATCGTTTTACTAAACAATCTGCTTTTACGTGCTGGGCTTTCACCCATCTAACTTCTGATATCGGATAACCCTCCCATTGGATTAAGTACTGCAACTTCCCTTTGTGGATTCTAGAATCGAGGATTTGCTTAACCTCATAATGCATTTCCCCTTCTACCACTATTGGGGCTGGGGCTGCCTTCCCTATTGGTCTCATCGTGGATCCCCTATATGGTTTCAGTAAGCTGCAATGGAATACTGGGTGAACTTTATCCAACAATCTTCGTAGTCTTAGCTCTACTGTCACTGGGTTAATGACTTTTATGATGGTGAAAGGACCTATGTACTTCGGCCCTAACTTCTTGCAAGTTTGTCTCAACTTAAGATACTTGGTAGACATATACACTTTATCTCCTACATGGAACATTTCCTGGGGAGCTCGTTTTTTGTCTGCTTACCTTTTCTGGCTTTCAGCCACTTTAGTTAGAGCCTTTTTTGCATTGCTCCAGACCTGTTGGAACGAACTCACCCAGTCACTTAGGGTGCTCGAGGAGGGGGGCTCCTGTGGACACTCTAGTATAGGCACGAATTCCAGCCCCATGGCTAACTTAAATGGAGTGAAGCCAGTGCTGCTGTGTACTGCGTTGTTATACGCCACCTCTGCAAACGGCAAAAGCTCTGCCCAGTTTGTTTGTTGGTAGTTGACATAGCAACGCAGGTACTGCTCCACTATTGCGTTAGCTCGTTCTGCAGATCCATTCGTACTCAGATGGAAAGCAGAACTGAGCCCCTGGGAGGACCCAATCATTCTTACAAACTCTCTCCAGAACTTAGCAGTGAACTGGACCCCACAATCTGAAATGATGCACTTAGGCGCTCCATGTAGCTGGTAGATGTGTTGCAAAAACATCTTCGCTAGCTTCTGGGCCAAGGGGAGTCCAGCACACACAACAACAACAATAATAATAAAGTTGGAAGGGACCTTGGAGGTCATCTAGTCCAACCCCCTGCTCAGGCACGAAACCCTATACCAGGGGTCAGCAACCCGCGGCTCCGGAGCCGCATGCTGCTCTTTCATCCCTCTACTGCGGCTCCCAGTCCTCCGCCGCTGTGTGCAGTCTCAGAAACAAAAGAAGTGGGACTAAAAAAGTTCAATCAATCAATTCCAACTTCTTGCGCGGAAAAGAAATCTTGCGAAGTTGGAATTGATTGAACTTTTTTAGTCCCACTTCTTTTGTTTCTGAGACTGCACACGGCGGCGGAGGACTGGGACCCCTGCCCTATACCATTTCGGACAAATGGCTGTCCAGTCTCTTCTTAAAAACTTCCAGTGTTGGAGCATTCACCGCTTCTGGAGGCAGGTTGTTCCACTGGTTAATTGTTCTAACTGTCAGGAAGTTTCTCGTTAGTTCTAGGTTGCTTCTCTCCTTGATTAGTTTCCATCCGTTGCTTCTTGTCCTGCCTTCAGGTGCTTTGGAAAATAGCTTGACTCCCTCTTCTTTGTGGCAGCCCCTGAGATATTGGAACACTGCTATCATGTCACCCCTCATCCTTCTCTTCATTAAACTAGACCAGGGGTCGGCAACCTTAAAGACTCAAAGAGCCATTTGGACCCATTTCCCAGAGAAAATAAAAAACCGGGAGCCACAAAACCCTGCTGCTTACCCCCCCATGGAGTGTCCCGCCGCCACTGCTTCCACCCCCCCGACAGAGCGCTCCACCGCTGCTGCTTCCCCCCCGCACAAAGTGTCCCACCACCACTGCTCCCATCCACCCATCCCCCGACGGAGCACTCCACCACTGCTGCTGCTTCCCCCCCACACGAAGCATCCTGCCGCCACTGCTTCCGTCACCCCCGACGGAGCGCTCCACCACTGCTACTGCTTCCCCTCCGCACGAAGCGCCCCCCGCCAGCCACTGCTTTCCCCCACCCAACCCGACGGAGCGCTCCACCGCTGCTGCTGCTTCCCCCCAGGACGGAGCATTTCGCCGCTGCTTCCCCCAGTGGTGAAGGTGGAGTTTGGGAGGCAGCAGAAGGGCATAGCCCAGGTGTGGCCCAGCAGCAGCAGCAGCAAAGCTCATCCTCGACACTCAAGCGGCCACTAGTGGCTTGGGTGCCTCTGCTCCATCCGAGTTGAAGAAAGCGGAGGCGCAGCAGCGGGATTGATCTCAATAAGTCAGGCGCACACGAGTGAGCAGCGCACCCAGCTCTTATTGTTTGAGAGCAATCCCGCTGCAGCACCTTTGCTTTCTTCATCTCGGACGGAGCAGACCCATCCAAGCCGCTGGCAGCCGATTGAGTGGAGAGGACGAAAAGGAGAAGAGCGTGAGGGCGGCTGGCCAGGTGAGGAGTAGGCCAGGTGATGGTGGCTGGCTGGCTGGGAAGGGGGGAATCATGGCCGCTCGGGGGGCCTCTGCCAAGCCTCATGGTAGCGGCATTGGCAGCCCCCCCACCCGGCCCATTTCCCCGGCTCCGTACAAGTTGTTTGGCACAAATCCCGCACCCCCGATCAGACCCACGTGGCACCTTCTTTCCAGCTCCACCGCAGTCCTCCGTCACTTCCTCTGCCGCCGCGTGCAGTCCCACAAACAAAAGAAGTGGGACTAAAAAAGTTCAATCAATCAATTCCAACTTCGCAAGATCTTTTTTTCCCCTGCGAGAAGTTGGAATTGATTGATTGAACTTTTTTAATCCCACTTCTTTTGTTTGTGAGACTGCACACGGCGGCGGAGGACTGGGAGCCGCAGTAGAGGGATGAAAGAGCCGCATGCGGCTCCGGAGCCGTGGGTTGCTGACCCCTGAACTAGACATACCCAATTCCAGCAGCCGTTCCTAATATGTTTTAGCCTCCAGTCCCCTAATCATCTTTGTTGCTCTTCTCTGTACTCTTTCTAGAGTCTCAACATCTTTTTTACATCGTGGTGACCAAAACTGGATGCAGTATTCCAAGTGTGGCCTTACCAAGGCATTGTAAAGTGGTATTAATACTTCACGTGATCTTGATTCTATCCCTCTGTTAATGCAGCCTAGCACTGTGTTGGCCTTTTTGGCAGCTGCAGCAGCACACTGCTGGCTCATATTTAAGTGATTGTCCACTAGGACTCCGAGGTCCCTCTCACAGTTACTGCTATTGAGCAAGGTACCCCTATACTATACCTGTACATTTGGTTTTTCTTGCCTAAATGTAGAACCTTACTTTTTTCACCATTGAATTTCATTTTGTTAGATAGCGCCCAGTGTTCAAGTCTGTCCAGATCCTCCTGTATCTTAAGCCTGTCTTCTGGAGTGTTGGCTATTCCTGCCAGCTTGGTGTCATCGCTGTCATGGAGATGGAAAGGGCGTCATACTTCTTGAGATTCCAAAATATCATAGAAGAGAAAGATGAGAACCTGTTAGAGTTGATGTGTGAGTTATTGGCGGAATCGACTTGGAATGGAAATGGATCAAATGAAAAAAGAAATGGACCAGGTCTTTAGAGTCAATTCAAGCTATGCAAGAAGAAATAGAGTTCCCAGAGAGGTTCACGTAAGATTTCTTAAAAGAGCAATACGAGATGAGATTTTGAGAGCAATAAGAGACCAACCACTGAAATATAAAGATAAAGAACTTGTAATTCTTAAACAGATCCCGAAGAGAATAAGAGAAGCACGAAGAGAATATCAATTTTTGACAAGGAAACTGCTGAATAAAGGAGTGAATTTTAGATGGTTGGTCCCAGAAGGATTACTAATTTTCTGGGACTCGAGAAGATACAGATTGGATACCCCACTTAAAGCAGAGGAATTTTTTAATAATCATAGAACCTTTCTGGAAGAAGGCGATATCAGATCTAAGAAACCAGAGGAAGAAGCAGGAGCATCAAAACAAACAGAAGAGGAAGAACCTAAAAAGACTCAATCAGAAGAAGATGTAAGACCCAAGGATCAGAGACAGATAACTTCTCCTAGAAGACTGAGATCTAAATACAACTAAAACTGTGGAAGAAATTTTTTCAACAAATATAAATGGTCTTAACTCCCCATCAAAAAGGAGTAAAATATTTTATAGACTACAAAAATTAAACATGGACATAATTTGTCTCCAAGAGACACATATAAAAAGACAACACTTTAGACTCCTAGAACAACCAAAAATAGGCAAACTTTATTTTTCATCGGCACTGCAAAAGAAAAGAGGGGTAGCTCTTTATATAAAAGAGAAGATGAATCCAAAACAAATTTATGCTGATGATGAAGGAAGACTATTAATGGTGGAAATTACATGGAACCAAAAACAAATTTTGATGATTGCGATATATGCCCCCAATGAGAAACAAGACCAATTTTTCCAGCAACTATATGATAAATTAATGGAATTAAACTATCAAAACCTTTGTATTCTTGGAGACTTTAATGCGATAACTGATGCAAAACAGGATTATAAGAGCTACAAACAAGGGAAAAAAGGGGGAAATACCTTATCTAATTCTTTTCTAAAGATGAAAGACGAATTAGGTATACAAGATATATGGAGAGAAATGAATCCAGATAAAGCACAATATACATTTTATTCAAATAGGCATAAATCCTGGTCACGAATTGATATGATATGGACTTCTTATGATTTAAAGACTATGATACAGGAGATTGAAATAGAACCTAATATTTGGGCAGACCATAATCCAATTAGAATGACGTGGAAAGGAACTAGAAAGAAACTAAGATGGTGGCTGAACAAAGCTATATTGAAAGAAAAGGAATTTCTGCAATTAGCAACGAAAGAAATGGAATTTTTTTTTTAAATAAATAAGAAAGAAGAAACTTCCATTCAAAATGTATGGGATACAGCGAAAGCTTATTTTAGGGGCGTGGCTATAACCTATGTTGCCAAAAAGAATAAAGAAAAGAAACAAACACAGCTTAGATTGAAAGAACAACTTAGTAACTTGGAACTGGAGCTACGAAATGATCCACAAAAGAAAGAATTGAAGACACAAATGGAATTAATAAAACACAAATTAAATTTATTGGAAATGGATATAAGGGCACAACAGATTAAACGATGTAAACAGAATTTCTTTGAAAATGCCAATAAACCCGGAAGATGGCTGGCATATAAATTGAAAAAAGAAAGAGAAAAAAGACTGATAAGTAAACTACAAGATTCAAAAGGCCAATTGTACTGCCACAATGATGCAATTAAAAAAATTACTACAGCTTATTATGAGACACTTTATAAAACTGAGGTGGTTTCGAATGAGACAATACAGGAATATTTAAAAGAAGCGGATCTTCCAAAGGTACCAGAGAATATGCAATACATATTAAATGAGAACATAACAATGATGGAGATTACAGAGGCGATAAAAAAGCAAAAGAAGGATAAAACTCTGGGACCTGATGGTCTCCCTGCAGAATTCTATATAGCTTTACAAGACATTGTCAGCCCGATTTTGAAAGATCTTTGTAATGAAGCTTTTTCAGAGACAAAAATACCAAATTCATGGATAGAAGCCAACATTTCCCTTATACCTAAAGAAGACACTGATTGTACACAAATTAAAAATTATAGACCAATATCCTTATTAAACGTGCATTATAAAATATTTACTACAATAATGGCAGAAAGAATGAAGAAATTTTTGACTGAATTCGTCCATTCAGACCAAATGGCTTTCTACCAAAAAGGCAGATAAAGAACAATTTAAGGATTATTTTAAATGTGTTGGAATATTATGAAAACCATCCAGGGAAACAGTTGGCGCTTATATTTCTTGACGCGCAAAAAGCTTTTGATAATCTTAATTGGCAATTTTTGTTTCAACAGTTGAAGGAGATGGACTTTGGCGGAAATTTTATAAATGCAATTCAAGCAATTTATAATAAACAATCAGCAAGGATACTTATGGATGGAGATTACACAGATAGCTTTGAAATCAAAAAAGGCACAAGACAGGGATGTCCATTGTCCCCTTTGTTATTCATTTTTACATTGGAAGTGTTGGCTAGAAATATTAGGCAAGATATTGAGATATTAAAGGATTGGAGATAAAAGATCAAAAATACAAACTACAGGCTTTTGCGGATGATTTAGTTTTTATTTTGGAGGAACCATTAGAGACAGCTGTTAAACTCTTGCGGAAAATAGAGAAATTTGGAGAAGTGGAGGGGTTGAAGATAAACAGGGAAAAGACTAAAGTATTAATGAAGAATTTAACAGATAAACAAAAAATTCAATTTGCTAAAAAGACAAACCTTCAAATAGCTAAAAAAGTTAAATATTTAGGTATCCATTTAACTTCAAAATATACAACAATAAAAGAAGACAACTACGAGAGATTACTAAAACAAATAAAAGTGGACTTGGAGAAGTGGAAAAATCTTCAATTATCATTACTAGGAAGGATAGCGATTGTTAAGATGAACATTTTACCTAAGCTAATTTTTCTTTTTCAAACAGTTCCTGTTAAGTTAAATCAAAAATTCTTCGATGAATTGAATGCTACAATAATCAGATTTATATGGCAAGGCAAAAAAGCTAGAATTAAAATTAAATTATTACAAGATTCTAAAGACAGAGGGAGCTTTGGACTCCCGGATTGGAGACTTTACTATCAGGCATCTATTTTGCTTTGGCTTAAAGAATGGATTACATTGAGAAACAAAAGACTTCTTTATTTAGAGGGGCATGATTTGCAATTAGGTTGGCATGCATTTTTGTGGTATGAGAAAAATAAAGTACATAAATATTTTCAAAATCATGCTATAAGGAGTGTATTGTTTTCAGAGTGGAAAAAAATTAAACATAAAATTTACATGAAAATACCTGAGTGGATCTCGACAATGGAAGCCTTTTCCTATCCAAATTTAATTAATTATGATAAACTCGTTAGCTATAAAGATATTTTGGACAAAGACGGGAAACTTAAAGACAGACAAATTCTTCAGCAACAGGGTATTGACTTAACATGGTGGTCTTACTTGCAAATTCAGACAAGATATGAAAAAGATATAAAGTCTACAGGATTTTATAAAGAACAGACACCACTAGATAAAATATTGCTAAAAACAGATGAACATTTGATTAAAAAACTATAAATTTCTGCTAAGATGGAAGATGGAAGAAGAAGAAGTAAAAGAAACAATGATAGTATGGGCTAAGAACTTTGGATATTCTATAGACTTAGAAGATTGGCAAAAACTAAAGCGGCTGCATATAAGGAGAATTTATATAAAATGTTTTATAGGCATATGACACCAGTTAGACTAGAGAAAATGTTTAAAAAGTATCAAATATTTGTTGGAAATGTAAACAAAAACCAGGAACTTATTATCATATCTGGTGGATATGCCCTAATGCAAAGATATATTGGCTTAAAATTCACAGATGGTTAGAAAAGATGACTAAGATACAGATAGAATTCAAACCGGAATTGTTTTTATTAGGAATATTAAGATCTAACTACGGAAAAGAGAATGAATATTTAATTTTACATATATTAACAGCTGCGAGAACAGCATTTGCCCAATTTTGGAAAAATGAAAAGATACCACCTGACCAGATTATTATTATGAAAATATTGGAATGTGCAGAAATGGATAGATTAACTTTAGAAATTAAAGAGAAAGAAGATACAATTTACTTTAAAACATGGGAAAATTTTTATCAATGGTTAGCAATAAGATAGAATGAAAAAAGATGATGAAATTAAATAAGATAAATGATGTATTTTTTCTTGAATATTATTTTTTAACTTTTTGGTTAGATGTTTACTTTTAACTATAATTAATTATAATTAATAAGCGTTATATCGGTATTTATCTGTAACTATATTTAGTTAGTAATACATCACTAATAGTATACTTATTATTGTTACTTACAGAATGAATGATATGTATTGGGTTAAGTTTTTATCATTAATAGTGATAAATTTATTAATATAGCTTTTTAGTATTATGTTAATTATGCATATTTAATATGTATACCCGGACGACAGTCTGCTTGCTAAAGCGTTGATTTATTGTTGGGGGTAACCCCATTATTGTATCTACCCCTACCCTTGGTTTAATCCTTGTTTTTTTTACCCTATGTTATACCTTTACCTACCCTTCCCTTTCTATCCCTATAAAAATAATAAAACATATTTAAAAGAGGACCACACGCTGAGTACGGCCGGTCAGCCAGCTACGAATCCATCTGGTGGTGATGCTGTCTAACCCACATTTTTCTATCTTATCAAGTAGTAGGTTGTGGTCTACTTTATCAAATGCCTTACTGAAGTCCAAATAAATTATATCCACAGCATTCCTCTATCCACTAATTTTGTCACCTGGTCAAAGAATGCAATAAGATTTGTCTGGCATGATCTGTTTTTGACAAACCCATGTTGGCTTTTGGTAATGACTTTGTCTCTAGGTGTTCGCTGATTCGTTGCTTGATTATCTTTTCCAGAATCTTCCAGGTATTGAGGTCAGGCTGATAGGTCTGTAATTTCCTGGATCCATTTTTTTTCCTTTTTTGAAGATGGGAACTACATCAGCTCTTTTCCAGTCCTCTGTAGTCCCCAGTGCTCCAGGATCTTTGGAAAAATATAGTTCAGTGGTTCTGAGATCACATCTGCCAGTTCCTTCGAACCTTGGGGTGTAATCCATCTGGTCCTGGTGATTTGAACTCGTCTAGGCTGGACAGTGCTCACTTACCATTTTCTTGCCTATCTTAACTTGTGTTTCTATTCTGTTTTTTATGGCACTATTTTTGATAGGTTGGTCTGTTTTTTCCCTTTGTGTAAAGACAGATGCAAAAAACGAGTTAAATAGTTCTGCTTTCTCCCTGTTGCTTGTCACCTTCTTGCCACTTTCACCCACTAATGGACCAATCATTTCCTTCACTTTTGTCTTGTTTTTTACATGTTGAAAGAAGCTTTTTTTGTTATTTTTGACTTTGGTCGCAAGCCTTAGTTCATTTTGAGCCTTAGATTTCCTCACTTCATCTTTGCAGGCTCGGGCTATTTGCTGATATTCTGACTTAGTTATGTGCCCCTCTTTCCACTTTCTATACTTGTCCTTTTTATCTTTCAATTTATCAGAGAGTTCTTTATGCAGCCATGCTGGTTTCTTTTGAGAGCTGTTATTTTTCCTCTTTGTGGGTATTGTGCTAGACTGGGCTTTTATTATCTCACTTTTCAAAATTTCTCAAGGTTCTTGAGTTGTTTTCCCCTTGAGGATTCTCATCCATGGAATCCTTCCCAAGCCCTAAGTTTATTGAAATTAGCTCTCTTAAAGTCCAAGACTCTAGTTTGACTGTGTTCTATTGCTTGTGCTTCCATAATGTTGAATTCCAATATTGCATGATCACTTCCTCCCAAGGTCCCTGTGGCTTCAACACCTTCTATCATTTCATCTCTGTTAGTGAGAATTAGATCCAAGATGGCTAATCCCCTAGTTTCCTTCTCTACTTTTTGGGAGACAAAGTTGTCTCCTAGGTTTGTCAGGAATCTGTTTGATCTTCCACTTGGTGCAGAGTTTGTCTCCCAGTTGATGTCAGGGTAGTTAAAGTCCCCCATTACTATTGTGATGTGCTTCCTACATACCTTAGTTAGCTGACTAGCAAAAAGTTCGTCTATTTCCTCTGTTTGGTTGGGTGGCCTGTAGTATACACCTATGGCAATGTCATTTCCCCCCCCTTTTATATTGACCCAATGAAGTGGGCTTGCTTGGAAAATAGGTCTATCACAGTCCAAATCACGGTACATCCCCCCCTCTCCGGTAGCTCCACTGTAAAGTCCATGGCTATCTCCTCCCAGGGTCTCGTCAGATTAGCCACCTGCTGCAACAGTCCTGGACTCTTCCCTGGTAGTCTTTTGCTGGCCGCACAGACAGCACAGCTCCCCACATAGCCCTCAATGTCTTTCTTCATCTTTGGCCACCAGAACTAACGTTTGGCGAGATGTAGCGTCTTCAGGAACCCAAAGTGGCCTGCTTTGTTAGCATCGTGGCTGCGTGGCAGGCAGTCTGGGACATACAATTTGTCCCCCTTCCACGCCAATCCCTCATAGTCAACTCTCTCTGATGAGCCACAAACCACGCGTCAGTCTGCAGCTCTTGCTTCAGCTGTTGGACAAACGCGTTGGTGGGAGGTGAGCTCCTCTTCTTCTCTTGCCGCCTGGTTGTAGCCTGTGCCGCTTGTTGTCTGCTAGGAATGATGGAGCTCACCACCTCCTCCCGAGTACTCTTGTATTGGGGCATGCGGAACAGAGCATCAGCAAGGAAAATTCCCCCCCCTGGAATGTACTTTAATTCAAAGTCAAATCTTTTCAAGTACTGTGCCCATCGGACTTGCTTAGGAGAAAGCTTGCGGGGGGTCTTCAGTGCTTCTAAGTTTTAATGGTCAGTCCACACTTCAAAGGGGGCCTTGCCCCCCTCCAGGAACTGCCTCCATGTTAGTAGCGCCCACCGTACTGCAAAAGCTTCTTTCTCCCACACAGCCCACCGCCACTCTGTCTCATTTAGCTTGCAAGACGTGTACACAAACGGCTGTAAGTTTCCCTCATTTCGTTGGAGGAGGACTGCTCCCACTGCCACATCGGTGGCATCTGCCTGGATCACAAATGGCTCTTCTGGGTTTGGGTGCTTTAACACTGGCTCAGCCGCAACCAGCCCCTTCAGCTTTTCGAACGCTGTTTGGCATTCCATCGTCCAGTTCAAGGGATGATTCAGCTGGGGCTTTCCCCTTTTCCAGTTTTCAATAGTTCAGTAATTGGTAAGACAATTGTGGCAAAGGAGGGGATGAATTGGCTGTACAAATTTGCAAACCCTAGGAAGCTTTGCAGCTGTTTGCGGGTCCTAGGGGCTTGCCACTCCAGGATGGATTTCACTTTTCCTGGGTCCATCTCCACCCCCTTACACGACACATTGTAGCCTAAGTAGTCTAGGCTAGACTTGTGAAACTCACATTTTGACAGTTTGGCATACAGCTTCCTCAGCACCTGTTGCACCAGTTTCATGTGTTCATCCATGGTCTCAGTGTTTAAATGTTGAAGCCACAGGATGTCATAGTTCCGATAGATGAAACCCATCAAAAGAACTTCGAGGCAAAATTCTTCCTTAAAGAACATTTATTCGGGAAACAAAGTATCAGCACTACATAGTTGAACCCAAAAACTAAATTCCCTTCCCCCGGATACAAAGTAACAAAGTACAATTCCCACCCCCAATAAACTGTCATAAAACACATTCCCCAATTAGCTTCAAGCCCGGGCTTGCTCCTCAGCTCGCCAAAACGTTATCAGCTCGTCCTTGAGTTCCCACAGCAGCGTTATTATTATGGCTAGCTAAGCTTACATCCCACCCACTCCCCGCTGCACCTGATTTCTAAAAGTAAGAAAAAGCATGTTAAAGGAATAGAGAAAATGGCTGCATTTTCATCAGTTGTCAGAGCAGGAACATCCAATGTTAGCAGCATTGACACTCAGTGTAAATGAGGATGTCATCCAGGTACACAACCCCCCCCCTTGTATAAGTGTATAAGTGCTCATGTAGCACCTCGCTATGAGTTGCATGAACATGGCAGAGGCCCCCTGTAGTCCAAAAGGCATCACTTTAAATTGGTAGCTCCCGAGGGGGAAGTTGAAGGCAGTCTTCCACTCATCGCCTTCCTTGATTCTCACTCAGTACACCTCCCTCAGGACTAATTTTGTGAATATTTTCCCTTTGGCTAAATATCCCGATATGTCCTTCATCAGGGGCGGGGGGTACATGTTTTCCACACACAGCCCGTTAATCTCACGGAAATCCACACATAATCTCAGCAACCCATCTTTCTTTTCTTTGAATAGCACTGGTGCCGCCACTCGAGACTTTGCCGCCTGGATAAAACCCCTTGCCAAATTCTTATCGATGTAGTCCCTCAGCTCCTTCATCTCCTTCGGAGTCATGGAATACATTTTCGGTTTTGGGAGTTTCGTCCCAGGCAGGATCTCAATAGCACAGTCTGTGGGGCAGTGAGAGGGCAGGACGTCACATTCTCTCTTGCTGAATGCCTCTATGAAGTCGTGGTACTCCCTTGGGACGGATTGCTGCTCCTCCCCCTTTTCAGATGCTTCCTTGCTGTGCTCAGGGGTTCTCCCCGCCTCCCTTTCATTCTCAGGCTTTTTTTTCATGCTCGGAGGACTCGGGGCTTGCTTCCTCATAACCATTCATCTAGAGGCTTTCTCCCAATAGATCCGGGGCCCCTACTTGGCTAACCAAGCCAGGCCCAGGATCATATCCTCTGCCATCTTTGGGGCAAACATAAAGTGGATAGTCTCTTGGTGGTCCCCCAATTCTAGCTGCACCGGCTCCGTCAAATGGGAAGCGGCTTTGCCTATTAGTGTGCCATCAACCTGCTCGAACTTCACAGGGTTCTTAAGCTTCCTCACATGTAACCCTAGCCTCTGCACTGCAGCTTGACTAATGAGGCAACAGGTGCTGCCCGAGTCTATGAGGGCCTTTACCACCCCCTTCGCCCGAGTGGGATGCCGCGATGTCCACCCTAACTTCAAGGTGGTTGACAGGTCCACTCACCATCGGGTCATCCTCTCCCTCGCTCTCACTGTCGTAGAGAGTCATCGGTGGCTCGTCTTCGGCTGGAATTCCCTTCCCTTCGTTCTGTGAGGGGGGAGACCTCAACAACCTGGGCTGCCACTCGCGATTTCTCCTTCCCCTTCTTTGGTGGCTTGTGGCTTCGAGGGAGTCGGTGTCATGGGAGCTGTTATGATTCCGTGCCAGCCTGTGATCCCGGTAATTGAGTCTGGGGAATCAGAGGAGGAGGAGGAGGAGGGGCCAGGAGAGCCATCAGAGTCGAAGGGAGGCTCTGATGAGCTGCAGGAGTTACAAACTAATGAAGAGGCTGGTCCTTCCACTCGTGATCAAGCTGAGAGCCAGCTGTGCTGGGAAGCTGAGTCGGACTCGGAGGAAGCACAGCTGGAAGACCTCAGAGACGCTCGTAAACGTAGACAGGTCACACGAGTAGGACAGAGGGAGGCAATGGGGTGACTCCAGGGTAGGAGGAGAAAGCAGTGAGAAGCCACGCCTTGGAGGCTGCGTAACAAAAAGGGAATGTGTGGGCAGGGCTGGTTGCTGGAGGCAACAGTTTGCAAAGAACTTCAGTGTCAAGAGATCATGGTCTGTCTATTTTGCCTGTGAGTTATTTCCTGTTTGACTCGTGCTCCGTTTTGCTTTTGGACAAGGTCTCCATTGGAAAAGTGTTCTGTTGCTTTTGTTTTCTGGGACAATTATCAGGTCTGTAACTCAAATAAAAAGGGTTTATTTTCCAGTCTACTGTTAAAAGAGGGGTTGTCTTTGTGAAGTAACAAGGACGTGCGTAGGCTGGGACAGAACAGGAGCCATCCGGGGAGTTGGCACTGGGCACATTGCTGCCCTGTGGCCCTCCTGGCCACAGCGAAAGCACATGATGGGGGCGTGACCAGATGGCCCTGCAGGAACCGGGGACACTACCACTGGCTGTTTTCTCCCTAAAGTACGCTTCTCTTGGCTTTTCTTCGGCTGCAGTCCGAAACTCCCACGGCCCTTGTACACCGCCAGGTCTAGCTCCACAGTGGTGACCAACTGGTACCAGTCACTGAGCCGATTTGGGATCCCTCAGGCCAGGCACAGGTGAAATAGGTCGCGGCTGAGTCCCTCTTGGAAGTATTGGGTCAAGAGCTGCTCTGGCCAGTGCCTCAGCTTTCCCGTGACCTTCCTGAAGTCTCTGATGTATTCAGCCATGGACCTATTCCTGTCTAATATTACGGACCTCCACCTCCACTCGTTGGGTTTGCGTGGGGGCTGTGATGTGGGCTCTGAGACCGCAAGCGCATCCAGGTCTGCCAGCTCAAGGGCGCCTTCGTCATGGAGTCACCCATTCAGCCGCTTCTCCTTTCGAGGTTGGCCACTACGACATCGACCTGGGCGTCATCAGGGTAATCCTTCCCCATGCCAATCAAAGGGGGTCCAGACTGGGTTGACAAAGAACGCCAGCTTCTTGGGAGTTCCGTCAAAAATTGCTCTCAGTTGCGGGGGCGGGGGTAGTCTTGGCGCTGGCCAGGGTCCCAGCATCCAGACCCTGCTGTATGGGTACATCCATGGGTGGGCCCCATACCTGGGGGCCGGCGGTGGTCGCCAGTCTGCTCCCCCAGGCTGAGGAGCAGGCGCTGGTGGCGGGCTGTGGGCTCCGAGTCCTGGACTGGGACCCGGTTGCGGGGACAACCCCGGTTGCGGGCTAGTTGCTCTTCCAGTCGCCGCGGCTGGGGTGAAGGGGCTGGTGTCGGCGCTGGGAACGGGGCTGAGCCACCTCTGGGTCTAGGATCCAGCTGTGGGACCGGCTCCCCTCCTCAGACATCCAAGCTGCTGAACTTCTGCC
The DNA here is from genome assembly GCA_023970755.1 of Azemiops feae. Lineage (NCBI taxonomy): Eukaryota > Metazoa > Chordata > Lepidosauria > Squamata > Viperidae > Azemiops > Azemiops feae. The sequence continues at coordinate 38,514 of JALGBA010001940.1, read as the reverse complement.
TCAGTTGCTTCACCGATTGGCTGCCGCACACCGGCAACTAGCGCTCTCTCGGTGCTGGCCCTTCCGAAGTTCTTCACTCCCACCACTCGAGTTTTCTGCCCCATTCAGGCAGAGGGTAGCACAACGGGAATTCAGCTTCAGCGGCTTTTCACAGCCCCTCTTGCCACTTCTCCAGTTCGAGTCGACTGAACGCCACTACTCCACCCTTCCATGCCTGGGTCAGCTCCTTTCATTCAACCCACTCCTTGGGACATGTTGAGGCCGGTGGGGTTACGAAACTGCTTTCGGCCCTAGCTGGGGTCCCGGTGATCGATCCTGACCCGGCTCCAGCCGGCTGCTCCATTTCAGGCATCTTCTCCTGAGTCTTCACCACCCCTCTGGACGCTACCAGAAGGGAGTAGGGGCTCAGGACCCCTAAATAGAATTGAAGTTGAAGTTGAACAGAGATAGCTCCGTGTCATGCTCCGGCTGAGAAGCCCAACAAAGCAAAACACCAGAGACATTGTGATCTCTAATGTAAACTTTATTAGGCATTAGCAAAACGGTATGATAGAAGGAAAGCTAGCTCTGAAAATATGGCAGGAAACAGATAATTAAAAGAGTAAAACTTTCCCTCCACTCTCTGACAGTTCAGGTCACATTATCCAATTAATCTTCCAGCAATTGTTATGAGAAGAAACTTTGGTTTGCCAATACATCTCTTCAGCAGCTTCAGCTCTCACGCTGATAGGGAGCACCTGTGGATCCCAAACTGTCCCCTCCCCCTGTAACTGTAGACAAGCTAGCACTACGGCAGTCCTAAAGACAGTAAACTTCGTAGTATAAACCAGGGCTTTTCAACCTTTTCACAGATTGTACCACTTTTAGGACATGACAATATTCGAGTACCACCAGTGCTTAGCAAGGTGTCAAAAACTTGATGACCCCCCAAAAAGGGGGGGGGGGAATTTGGGGGTTTACTGATTAGATTGATTTGTTGTTATAGAAATGGCTAGTTTATACTATTATGGAAAAGTAAAAAGTTCGATGTTAATGCTTCATTCTACTGCAACAGAGGAAGTCGGAAGTCAATGCCTTTTCTTTTCTTTTTCCCTTCTCCCCCTCACTTCCCCTTTTTCCTCCCCACTGTGTCCTACTATTTGCTTTTGTATTTTATTGTATAATCTAATAAAATGTTACAAACTGTAAAAAAAAAAAAGGGAAAATGTACCGGTTTTACTCCTTTTATATCCTCTCTTCTCTCCCCCCTACTTTTATATCCTCTCCTCTCCCCCCTTCTCCTTTTATATCATCTCTTCTCTCCCCCCTCCTCCTTTTATATCTCTCCTCTTTCCCCCTCCTCCTCTTCTCTTCTGGGTACGCTGGAAGCGCTGATCAGCTAGAGCCCCGCGTGCCAATCCTGGGCTCTCAGCAGAGCCCCGGCAACACCGCAGCTCCAGCTGACTCTCCGCCTGAAGACTGCATGCGGCTGCCAGAAGTGCCGATCAGCTGGAGCCGTGTGCACCGATCCTAGGCTCTCAACAGAGCCCCGGCAACACTGCAGCTCCAGCTGACTCTCCCCCAGGCCTCTCTGGTGCTGCCGCCACTTCAGCTCATCCACCTTTACATTTTTTTTACACTTTTTTTTGTATTGCTTTTCAACCCATTGTACACGTACCACCCACCAGGTGCCGAAGTACCACCAGTGGTACGCATACCACGGGTTGAAAAGCCCTGGTATAAACCATGGTTAACTGCTCAACACAATGTCTGAATCACATAACCCTAAGTAGGTATGTAGGCTGTAAATCCAAATTCAGACAACAATTTAGTCAAATAATTATAATATGCATGATTAAAACCCTCAAGCAAAATTTACGCTAAAACTATTGAAATCTTTTAGGTTTATAGTTCTCCATATTAACATATTATCTTACAATTGAACTAGCTATAGCAATTCATGTGTTACAATAAAATATATATTTAAATGTTTACCATAATATAAATGGGCCTTTTAACTAAATAATCCCCTTAAGGAATTAGTTTTAATTGTACTGGGGTAAAAGAGTTATGCCTGGGAACATTTTTAAAAAGATTAATACACTGCATTTATATCAATGGATGTCACTTCTCTTTTCCAAAAGCCTGCATAAGACGCATGCAGTATGTTTCATGAAGATAAATGGTTAGCTCTGCCAACAATTAATACTATAAAATTCAGTCCCTCAAAAACAGAATTAGTAAGGAAGCCACTGCCTGATTATTTTTAAACAATGTCAATATTCAAATGTCATATTAAAACATGTTTGGTTACAAATCCTACTTAGGCAATATTCATGTGTTCTTAATCAATATTCCTGCTTCTAGATCTTAAGACAGCCAACAAAAATGATTTTATTTTATTCAAAAGACTAAAATACAAAAGACAAAGAAAAAAATTAACAAAGACAAAACAAAACAAGACAAAGAACATTTAAAAAATGTGAAAAGGACAAAAAACAAAAACACATTGTCAACTTTGAAAATGAGCATGGCTGTGGCCATTTTTCCTATTCATTTTCGGTTAACACATTGAAGGGGGGAGGGGGGATTGCCCGGTGCTTCGCTAGTCAAAATAATCTTTTGTCCTGTGGGAACCAAGGTCATCAGCTGCTCCCGAGACTGCTGGCTGGGCGTTTCGTGCAAAGCCCGCCAAGAAGATGTATTGGGGAACGTAGTTGCTTGCAAAGTTTTAGAGGTGTGATTTCTCAACTTTGTATTGCGGAATTGTTACGTGTGTCTTCAGACTTGGTTTCACTTTTGACGTGCCGATACTTTGAAACCAATAAACATGTTGTTTGAGGAATTTCCAAGCCTTGGAGTTCTGCTTTGTCTCTGTCTGTCAGAACCATGACATTAAACCAAGTCTCTTAAAACTTCGTTTTCTCGGGGTGCTGGGCTCCGACTGCCTACCCACTCACTTTTGGGAGAGCGGTAAAGACTCGGCAAAGACTCGAGATGGAGGAGAAAATTGAAACCGCTGCTAGCTGCAACAGGACTCAGGCTGTCGGAGCACAGGCAGGCGCTCCAGCCCCCAAGGAGGCATCACTGGCAGGGTCTCAGCCAAAGACCAGGGTGATTCAACCTGGGAAGCTAGCACCGCAGGAAGGAGCTACAGCCCTAGCGGACCTCTTCCAAGCCAACGCTGCCCCTCAGCGCAGAAGCACTCCTGTAACCGCTGGAGAGGAGCTCCTATTGCTGCTGTCCCTGGGTTCTACATCTGAGGATGGCAAGAAAGGAAAAGGGTTGATGGGATGGGACGACTCCGATGAGTGGAGATTTCAGTCCGCAGTCCACAGCCCCTCACTCGAACAGCTGAAGGAGAGGTTCGGCCGACTGGAGGTGAGGGATACTTTTCTGACCCGGCTCCCCAAACATAACAGACGCGCCAAATAGTCTCTTAACATTCCTTTTATTTCAGAACCACCAGCAGTTTCACACAGCCTCCAAACAATGGAGCTCGCTCCCTTTTCCCCTGTAGGGGTCTCCCAACACCCAGAGTTACTCTCAGTCTCACCACGCTTGCAACCAAAAGTCCTTCAAGCAAGCTGGCTATTTTTCAACATAAGACACGCCCACGCTCAGAAAGCGCTCCGACTCCCAGTGCCACAGGATCTGTGGAAAACTACGGCAAAATTCCAATTAGAAGTGTCAGGAGTTCCAAATACAAGTGGCTGACCAGCAGGAAGATGAATAGTTGTATGAATAGTTGTCTGCCACACCTATTCGTCTCCTCCCCTGCCTTTTATCCACAGCTTAGGGTGGGGCTCCGTTAGCAGCGGTGACTCTTCCGCCCCGAAGACCGGCCCATAGCCTCTCACTGTTCTCTTCTCAGCTTCCGCCGCGCCCGCGCATCAATCACTGGCCCCATGTGATCCTCCTCTCCTGACTCACTTGCCTCAAGGCATGGAGGTCTCAGCCTTTCCATCTGAGGGCTGGCGGATGGCCCAGGCTCTGCCTCTGTCCCTGGCTGCCACAGCTCCATTCCTTTGTCAGAGCTTTCAGATGGCCCTGACGCTGGGGCCGACGCCCACTCCTCTGCTTCCTCCTCTGAGTCGGCTGCAGAGTCCTCTGGCGGCTGACAGGCCACAACAGATACAATCCCTGTTGCCCAGGAGGTGGGTGCCGTGGGGGGAAATGCCAAGAACTACCCATCTCTTCCCCCCCCTCACCGGAGCTCCAGCCCAACTGCCGGAGTCCGTGCTGCTTCGCCCATCCCGACCAGCTGTGATACCAAGCCCAGTGTCCCAGCCACGTTTGTTGCCACGACCTCAGGATGCCAGTCCCGGATTCCAGCCAAGAGAAGTCCGGACAGTGGTTCGGCCACATCCCCAGGACCAGCAAGCCGCCTAACCCCAGCAACAGGTGCAGGCGGCTCCACTGAGGTTCGAGCCGCCTCCCATCAAGCCCACCTTTGATGGGGATCCCGAGAAGCTGACCTTCTTCTTAAACCAGGTGTGGGCTCATTTAGATCGCTACGCTTATGCCTACCTGTATGGGGCTAAGATGGTGAATGCTGTGGCGGCAAATTTAGAGGGAGAAGCGGCCGACTGGGTGACCAACCTCCATGATGAAGGGGCTCCTGAATTGCACATTAATCTATTCATGGAGCAACTGAGGGGTCAGTTTGAAGACGAATCCCGAGTCCTACTGGCTGAGAAAGAAATTCACCGCCTGAAGCAAAAAGGTCGCCCGCAAAGGAGTACATCCGTGAATTCAGGAGAGTTGCTAACCGGCTGGGGCAGTGGCCTGAACGGTCACTGATCAACTACTTCAAACAGGGGTTGGATTGCGATTTGTTCCAAGCCTGCATCATTCGAGGTGTTCCCAACCTGTTGCGTGAGTGGTACCGTATGGCGGTGATGCTGGACCACCCCCGAAAGTCAAGCAGCACAGAACCCAAGCCGCCGCGTGTCCAAGAAAAACGCCGCTATGGCCGACGTCCCCAAGCCTCTCCAGCCACTTTTAGGATAAGGCAACATCCGAGTACCACCACTCGCCCAGCAAGGTGTCGAAAACTTGACCCCCCCCAAAAAAGGAAAAAAATGATAAAGTACAGGTAGGCCTCGACTTACAACAATTCGCTTAGTGACTGTTCGAAGTTACAATGGCACTGAAAAAAGTGACTTGTGACCATTTTTCACACTTCTGACTGTTGCAGCATCCCCAGGGTCATGTGATTTACATTCGGTTGCTTGACAACTGATTCATACTTATGACATTCACAGTGTCCCAGGGTTATGTGATCACCTTTTGCAACTTTTTGACAAGCAAAGTCAATGGCGGGGGGGGCAGCTCATCACTCAGGTTGCAGGATGCCTGTGTGGGGGGAATCCATGGGTCTCTGGTGGAGGGGGGTGGGACTGGGGTGGGTGCCCTCCTTCCCTCCCTCTCTCCCATTGTCCCTTCCTTCCTTCTTTCCTTCCTTTCTTCCCTCCTTCTTTGTCCCTTCCTCCTTCCCTCCATCCTTACCATTGTCCATCCCTCCCTCCCTCAGGTTGCAGGGTGCCTGTGGGGGGGGGAATCCATGGGTCTCTGGTGGAGGGGGGTGGGACTGGGGGGGTGCCTTCCTTCCCTCCCTCTCTCCCATTGTCCCTTCCTTCCTCCTTCCTTCCTTCCTTCCTTCCTTCCCTTTGTCCCTTTGTCCCTTCCTCCTTCCCTCCCTCCCTCAGGTTGCAGGGTGCCTGTGGGGGGGGGGGAATCCATGGGTCTCTGTGGAGGGGGGGTGGGAGTGGGGTGGGTGCCTTCCTTCCTTCCTTCCTTCCTTCCTTCCTTCCTTCCTTCCTTCCTTCCTTCCTTCCTTCCTTCCTTCCCTCTTTGTCCCTTCCTCCTTCCTTCCCTCCCTTCCATTGTCCCTCTCTCCCTCTCATTGTCCTTCCCTCCCTCCCTCCATCACTCAGTTTTAATTTCTTCAATGCTGGTTCCTTTGCTGAATCACTTTCTTTTTGTGGTCACGCTCGGTGCAGCCGGGAGCCCAGTACAGCCGCCGTTCTTCCGCAGGGGGAGGAAAGCGCAGGCAGCGGAGGAGCGCACGGGGCGGGGAAAGGGCCGCGGCTACCGGACTCCCTCTGGTGCGTTGCGCGCGGCCGCAGCCGGAGAAAAGCAGCGAGTGGGGAAGCGCTCATTCATTGCTGCAGCCAGCCCTGAGGAAGAGCCGGCACAACCCCCAGGTGAATCCCGCCTGGCTGCATTCTTTGCGGCCGAAAGAAGGGCTTTGATCCCGCTTCCCCTTCACTCCGGCCGGGTCCGTGAATGCCAGATCTAACCCCAGGGCGGTTCGAAAGGCCAGCAGGCTGGCTGGGGTTTTTGGGGTGGAGACATGTGAGCCTTCCTCCGTCTTCTTGAATCTGGCTTTGATCCTGCTTCCCCTTCGCTCCGGCCGGGTCCGTGAATGTCAGATTCAAGAAGATGGAGTCAGGCTCACATGTCTCCACCCCAAAACCCCCAGCCAGCCTGCTGGCCTTTCGAACCGCCCTGGGGTTAGATCTGGCATTCCCCTTCGCTCCGGCCGGGTCCGTGAATGCCAGAAGAAGCGAAGAAGCGTCTATCAGCTGGAAAGCGGGCTGATCCTGGCGCTTTCCCTGAGCCCCCCCCAGCCCCGGAGAAGCGCCGATCAGCTGGAAAGCGGCGCTGAACCTGGCGCTTCCCCTGAGCCCCCAAGCATTTTTTTACTCACCTGCTTTCGGCTGCACTCCCTTTCTCCTTTTGCTTCTCTGCCTTCGCCACGTGTTTGTGGGTAAAAAAGAAAAAAAAAGTTCCATGAGACTTTCTAACTTCTCTCATGGAACTTTTTTTTTTGTCTCACAAACACATGAAGGCCGAGAAGGACAGGAGAAAGGGAATGCTGCTGAAAGCAGGTGAGTAAAAAAATGCTTGGGGGAGGCGAGGGCATCTGGGTGGGGGCGGGGGGGACCCAGGCAATGCGTCACACAGCTCCAGCGGAATCTCCACTGAAGACTGCTTGAGGCTGCCTGCTACCCCCAAGGCCGCCGCCAATCAGCTGGAGCTGCGCGCTTTGATCCTGGGCTCTCAGTAGGACCCAGGCAACGTGCAGTTCCAGCTGACTTTGCCACAAGCCCTGTGCAGCGCTGCGGCGCTTCACCTCATCCACTTTTACACTTTTTTTTTACATTTTTTTTTCAAATCTTTTTTTTTACATTTTTTTTCCATTTTTTTCAACCCGTCCTACGCGTACCACCAGCCAGGTGCTCGCGTACCACTGGTGGTACGCGTACCACGGGTTGAAAAGCCATGCTTTAATATATCTTCCATTAGATCTAATATGTTGTTTGAATTGTCCTGTTCAGATAGTTGCTCATTATCAGATAAAAGAGGTATTTCAAAGGAATGAATAGCAGCATACTTATCTTCTTGTCTGGGGTCAATACAAATCATACCTGCATCTTCATAGGTTTCCAAACCAAAACTCACATTGTCTTTAGGACTTACTTTAGAGAAACTTTCTATCTTGGGGTTTTTTTTGCACTCTTTTGCTGCTGTTAAATCCGATGCAAGAAACCTCTTAATTTCACATTGGCTGTGAAATATATAAATCTGCAGATTTCTACGTGCTTTCAGATTTGCAGGCATCTCTTGCACCTCTGGAGATACAGTGAGGGAAAAAAATATTTGATCCCCTGCTGATTTTGTACGTTTGCCCACTGACAAAGAAATGGTCAGTCTATAATTTTAATGGTAGGTTTAACAGTGAGAGACAGAATAACAACAAAAAAATCCAGAAAAACATATTTCAAAAAAGTTATAAATTGATTTGCATTTTAATGAGTAAGTATTTGACCCTTTGCAAAACATGACTTAGTACTTGGTGGCAAAACCCTTGTTGGCAATCACAGAGGTCAGACGTTTCTTGTAGTTGGCCACCAGGTTTGCACACATCTCAGGAGGGATTTTGTCCTACTCCTCTTTGCAGATCCTCTCCAAGTCATTAAGGTTTCGATGCTGACATTTGGCAGCTCGAACCTTCAGCTCCCTCCACAGATTTTCTATGGGATTAAGGTCTGGAGACTGGCTAGGCCACTCCAGGACCTTAATGTGCTTCTTCTTGAGCCACTCCTTTGTTGCCTTGGCCGTGTGTTTTGGGTCATTGCCATGCTGGAATACCCATCCACGACCCATTTTCAATGCCCTGGCTGAGGGAAGGAGGTTCTCACCCAAGATTTGATGGTACATGGCCCCGTCCATCGTCCCTTTGATGTGGTGCAGTTGTCCTGTCCCCTTAGCAGAAAAACACCCCCAAAGCATAATGTTTCCACCTCCATGTTTGATGGTGGGGATGGTGTTCTTGGGGTCATAGGCAGCATTCCTCCTCCTCCAAACACGGCAAGTTGAGTTGATGCCAAAGAGCTCGATTTTGGTCTCATCTGACCACAACACTGTCACCCAGTTCTCCTCTGAATCATTCAGATGCTCATTGGCAAACTTCAGACGGACCTGTACATGTGCTTTCTTGAGGAAGCTTCAGGACTTCAGTCCTTCACGTCGTAGTGTGTTACCAATTGTTTTCTTGGTGACTGTGGTCCCAGCTGCCTTGAGATCATTGACAAGATCCTCCCGTGTAGTTCTGGGCTGATTCCTCAATGTTCTCATGATCATTGAAACTCCACGAGGTGAGATCTTGCATGGAGCCCCAGTCCGAGGGAGATTGACAGTTATTTTCTGTTTCTTCCATTTGCGAATAATTGCACCAACTGTTGTCACCTTCTCACCAAGCTGTTTGGCGATAGTCTTGTAGCCCATTCCAGCCTTGTTTAGGTCTACAATCTTGTCCCCGACATCCTTGGACAGCTCTTTGGTCTTGGCCATAGTGGAGAATTTGGAATCTGATTGATTGATTGATTGATTCTGTGGACAGGTGTCTTTTATAGAGGTAACCAGCTGAGATGGGGCGTTGTCTTACCTGAACACCTTTTCTCAGCACGATGAATGGAGAATCCACCAATGGGTTAACTCTGACCTCCTGCCCAAGTAGACCAAGTCAGTCAAAGTTGCCACGCCCGTCTGGCTGAGGACATGCCCCCAGTTTCGAAGAGGGCGAAGCCAATGACTGTACGACGTGTTGGCTCCCAGATCCCTAACGCTGGACCGGACTGCGCATAAGGGATGGGTGTGGATTCTCCATTCATCATGCTGAGAAAAGGCATTCAGGTAAGACGCCCCTTCTCCAGCATGAAGAATGGACAATCCACCAATGGGACATACCAAAGCCCTTCTGTCCCTATGGGGGGGAAGCAGACTGGACCAGTGTCCCTGCCGCCGGCACCACCTGTTGCAGTACCCTGCGGCCAAAAGAGGCCTCCGCCGAGGCAAACTTATCAAGTCTATAATGGCGCACAAAAGGGGAAGGCAAAGACCACGTCGCCGCCCTGCAAATGTCATCTATGGTGGCCTGTGTAGCCCATGCTGCAGAGGTAGCAGCACTGCGAGTGGAATGTGCCGTCAAATGACCTGGAATCGCTAAGGAGGATGCCTGATAGGCCTCCGAAATACAGGTCCTAATCCACCTGCCAATGGTAGAAGACACTTTCTGACCCTTGGAAGCCGGGTGGAAGGAAACAAAAAGGGCTTCAGACCTGCGAAAAGGCGCCGTCCGCTTGATGTAATAGCGTAACGCCCTGCGGACATCGAGAGTGTGCCATTGCCGTTCCAGGGCATGAGACGGGTTAGGGCAAAAGTCCGGTAACACGATCTCTTGTGCCCTGTGAAATAAGGTGTTAACCTTGGGAACGAATGAGGGGTCCAAACGCAGGACCACTCTGTCCGTGTGAAAAACACACAAGTCCTCCCTGATAGAAAGAGCTGCCAGTTTTGAGATACGCCTAGCCGAGGTAATTGCAACCAAGAAGGCAACCTTAAGAGACAAGGACCTAAGGTTGCAGGTCCTAACAGGTTCAAAGGGTGACTTGGTAAGGGCCTGCAAGACCCGTGGCAACTCCCAAGTGGGATACCTATGTACCACGGGTGGTTTACTGTTGGTGACCCCTTTGATGAAGGAGCGGACCATGGGGTGTTGAGCCAGTGGTTCCGAATTGCCATAGGTAAACACCGTGGCCAGACCCGCAACCTGTCGGCGTATAGTGTTGGGCGCCAATCCTTTATCAACACCCTCCAACAGATAGTCCAAGAGCCGTGGAATAGTCACCTCTGAGAGAGCCAAGTGGTTGCTGTCACACCAACGGCAGAAATTCCTCCATGTGGAGTCATAAATGCGATTGGTCGCCGGCCTTCGGGAGGCTTGAATCATGGAGATCACTCCCGATGAGTAGGATTCTCTGGTCAAGATCCGGCATTCAAGTGCCAAGCGGTTAACTGGAGCCACTGAGGCTCCGGGTGTTGTATGACTCCCTGTATGAGCCTTATCCGATCTGGAGGGATCCTCCACGGAGGGGCCACAGAGAGACTCACGAGGTCGGCAAACCACGGTCGCCTCGGCCAGTGCGGAGCAATGAATATGAGCTCTGCCCGTTCCTGCAGTGCTTTTCTGATGACTGCCGGGATCAGAGGGAGAGGCGGAAAGGCGTACATCAGGCCCCTTGGCCATGGGCTGCGAAGGGCGTCTGCCTCTCCGCCCCCGGAGAGGGGAACTGGGAAAAGAATCTTGGAAGCTGGGAGTTCGCCGGTGAGGCGAACAAGTCCAGAACCGGTTGCCCGAACCTCTCCGATATCTCCCTGAAGAGATCCGGGTGTAGACTCCATTCTGAATGGTCTACTGTCGCCCGGCTTAAGTAATCCGCCTGACGATTCGCCTCTCCCGAGATGTGCTCGGCCTTCAGGGAGAGGAGATTGTTTTCTGCCCAGGATCCCAATAACTTGGCCTCGGCCATGAGAGACCGGGATCGGGTACCGCCTTGACGGTTCACATGGGCTTTTGCCGCCACGTTGTCCGTGAGGACCAGCACGTGTTGCCTCGCAATCTTGTTGCGGAAGTGGCGGAGGGCCAGATGAATAGCTCTGAGTTCCAGCCAATTGATATTGTGCTTCAGGTCTGCCCGGGACCACCGGCCCTGAGCCAACTGAGACTGGAAGTGCGCTCCCCAGCCAAACAGACTGGCGTCTGTGGTCAGGGTTAGCCTGTTGGGGTCCTTGAACAGTGACCCCCTGGCTACCGCTGGGGAGGTCCACCACTGAAGGGATCCTAGGGTCTGGAATGGGACCCGTACCCTTTGGTTGGAAGAGCTTGTGCCCAGCCTTTGGAATGGGAGCAAGAACCATTGAAGGTTTCTGGAGTGTAGTCTGGCCCAAGGCACTATCTCTATGCATGATATCATCTTTCCCAGTAGTTGGGAGAGCATAGCCAGTGCTACTACACGCTCCCTGCGGATCTTGAGGACCATGTCTCGCATACTGTTTTGACGTTCCCGAGACAGGTAGACCCGGCAAAGGTCTGTGTCTATCACCGCGCCCAAGTGTAGAAGGCGGGTTGAGGGAATCAGCTGACTCTTTTGAAAGTTGACTGAAAAACCATGGTCCTGAAGTGTCCTTATAGTGAGGGCCAGCTCCGCCTGGGTGGCCAGAGCAGAGGACGACTGGATGAGGATGTCGTCCAGGTAACATTGGATGTGCACCAGCACCAACCGTAGGTGAGCGGCGAGTACCGCCAAGATCTTGGTGAAAACCCTGGGAGCCAACGAGAGGCCGAACGGCAGGGCTTTGTATTGATAGTGGCTGTTGGAATAGCAAAACCTGAGATATTGTCGGTGGTTTGTATGTATGGGGATGTGGAGGTACGCCTCCGTAAGATCTATGGACGTCATGAAGTCCCCTCGTCTGACGCTGGCCAAGATGGACTGGAGCGTCTGCATCTTGAACTTTCGGTACGACAGGTGGAAGTTTAGGCCCTTGAGGTCGAGTATCGCCCTCCATCCCGAGGCCTTCGGGACAACGAATAGGATGGAGTAAAAACCTTGTCTTAGTTGGTCGGATGGCACCCTTTCTATGGCTCTTATGTGTAACAGGTGTTGAATGGCCTCCCTCAGAAGGCTCTTCTTGACTGGGTTCCTTAGAGGGGGACAGGAAATAAAGCGTCGAGGTGGCCTGGTCACGAACTCCAGAGGCAGACCGTCCCTGATGGTGCTTAGCACCCAAGAGTCCGTGGTCGTGGTCTCCCATCGGTGGAGAAAGTAAGTTAGTCTGCCACCTATGGGAGAGTCCCTCCCTGAGTCACTTGGATTTACGAAAGGGACGGCCTCCCCTGCCCCGAAAGGACCGCTTACCCTGAGCCTGTTGTCTGTATCTGTCTCTGTAGCCAGACCGATCAAAGGAACGGTCCAGACCTGCAGGAAATGGCCGGGAGACTTGTGCTGAGGCCGAATCTGATCCGGGCCGAAATGGCTGCCGGCGGGTGTACGGGGAGAACCGTCGGCTCGGCCTCCTGGAAAGGTGGTAAAGGACCCTCCGTTTCTCCCTGTTCTCAATTAAATAGGGAGCTAGGGCCTCCCGAAAAAGGCGGGCGCCACGGTACGGGGCGGAAGCCACGCGCCATTTGTGTTTAACCTCGGCCTTCCAATTCCTGAGCCATAGCAACCGGCGTGCAGTGACGTTGGATGCTATGGCATGGGCCGAGAATCTGGCGGCCTGCAGAGACACGTCTGCCATGTACTGTGATGCCATTAATTTCGTTAAGTCCTGATGGACTCTTACCTCCTCTGGGGGAATTCTGGCCTGTAATTGACGGAGCCAGATAAGAGACCCTTGCGAAGAATGAGGTTGAGGTGGACGCTCTTATTGCCCATGCCGAGGCCTGGTGTGTCCTGCGGAAAGAAGCCTCGGATTTCTTATCCTCGGGCTTCAACGCCTCCGCCATATCCCCTGGCACCTTGGAATCAGAAAATAAAGGGATTAAGGACTCGTCCACCTCAGGCACTTCCAGTGCCTCATTCAGGACCGGCACCGTGTCAATCAACTTACGATCGATTCCCCCTATTGAGGGAAAAGCACTTGGGAGACTCCCATTGCCCCATAATGGATTTCAAGAACATGGGGGGACAAGGGATTTGTTTGTGTATCACAACCGGTTCAGAAAACAACGGGTTCGTGTCCTGGCTAGGAACCTGTTCAGGCATCTGTTCAGGTACCGTTGGCTGAACCGGATTTATCTTACCGGTCGCACAGGCCTTGCGGAGCAGGGACGGAAAGAGCGCGGGATTAAACAAACCTACGAGAGGAGGAGGTTCCTCATCGTCCGACCACTGCCCCTCCGCGTGGCTATACTCCGCGTATTCCGAGACACCGCTGGCAAAGGAGTGAGGTGGTGAATCTGAGTCTGGATATTGGAGAGCACCGGACCTCGAGAGGTCTGGTGATGCCGTGGAGACCCTGGGAGCGGAGGCCACCTGTGGACGCCCCATGGGCGTCATAGCCTGAGCAACTGCCTGGGAAACCATGGCCTGTAGATGAGCTTTGAAGGATGGGTCCTCCAAATCGCGAAGCCCCGCTGCTGTGGGGGTAAAAGTGGCAGTTGGAGCTTGTACTTGGCCCGCGAATGACGCTCCCTCAAGGGGTCGAAGCCCCGCTGCAGTTGGAGTGAATGTGGCTTCTGGTGCCTTAGGATCCTGAAGCCCCTGTTCCTCTTCAAATAGGGAAAGGTGCTCCAGATAATGTCCAGTTGAAAAAGCCCCGTCGGAGTCCCGTTCTGGGGACCATGTGGGAGCGGGGGGCTCAGGTTGTGGGCCACAAGGCAGTGTCGCCGTTGTGGTAGGGGGTGGATTGACCGTCTCCCCTACAGCCAGTTTTTGTGCACAGGAGAACTGTTTCTCCAAGGCACGATGCCTGCGGCTGGCCTGTTTGTCGGCCGCCTTGGAGGCTCCTTTGCTTAAGCCGGCCTTAGTTTTGGCCTTGATTTTTGCAGCTGCCTCCTGACTAGAGGACTTACGCTTTGTGTGTCCACCGGAAGTGGAAGCCTGTGGCTCGGTGTTATCTGCCATTGTAAAGCGAGTTTTCAGTGAGGTGCTGAAGCGTCTCAGTCTGCAAGAGATGCGGCTGTTAACCACCAAGGTGGGATCGGCCTGCACGTGGATCTGTGATAGTCCGGCCCACCGGCAAGCACGGAGTCACACTTAGCGACGGATGTCGCGCGTCACTTAGCGATGATGAAACTGAGCGTGAGAGACTTATCGTTGAGGTCAAGTTCGCGTTTAGTGATGGGATCACACGTGTCTCACTTAGTGACGGCAAGCTCAGTATTGACCGTTCACTAGATGCAGACTATGGCAACAGGCTATAACTGGCAAGGCCCAGGTGAGTGATGAAGCAACTGATGCTGGGTCCAATTTTGTTCGGCCTGGTGTGTACTAAAGCAGGGGACCACTATATCCGTGGAAGTAAGGCCTAAACTGACAAGCAACCAAAGGCCTGATTAGAATCAAAATCCCCTGACACACCACTGAATGATGAGTCCAACAGGAGGAATGCAAATGTGTGGCCTGTTTGGTTTTTATTACTCCCTCCTCTGCTCCGTCCGGAACTCAGGATCTCAACTGTTTACTGCAGACTAAAATGGCGGCCGCCTAATCCGGCCCAGGGGAAAATGAGAGTAAACTGATTTAGTCTCTTTGACCAGGAAGAGGCTTTTCCTTGAATCCTGGTTAAATTGAGAGCTGCCAAGCCTCCTTTCAGTCCTCTGAGGGAAAGTGAAACAGAGAAGAAAAGGGCCGTTCGCCACGCGGCGCCCAAAATGGCGGCCGCGACGATCGGTTAACTAATTTGAAGGCCCAAGGCAGCCTACAGAGGAGGGAGCACTCCCTTTACCCCAACCGCTCCTTTAAAAGATAAACCAGCACCTCATGAGTTAGAAATAAGGGAGCCGATCGAGCCGCGGCGTCCAAAATGGCGTCCGCGACGATCGGCCGAGTAATCCCAAGGCCCAAAATGGCCTGGAGAACAGGGAACACTGTTCTTCCCCAAAGGTTCACTAAAAGCAAATTCAGAAGCGAAAAAACAACAAAAAACAACGAAATAGAAACAGAGAGAGAGACGATCGTCCCGTGGCGCCTAAAACGGCAGCCGCGATGATCAGTTGAGGGAGAAGCACGAAATCAAACAAAAAGCACTTACAATAAAGAAATTTACCTATCTGGAACAGCGCTGATCCCAGATGATAAAAACAATGGAAGAATCCAGCAATGGAATAAGTTTAATAAAACCTGCTTCTCAAGTAGCTGGGAGCCAAATCTACCACGTCTGTCTGGGCTGAAGACCAAGTCGAAACTGGGGGCGTGTCCTCAGCCAGACGGGCGTGGCAACTTTGACTGACTTGGTCTACTTGGGCAGGAGGTCAGAGTTAACCCATTGGTGGATTCTCCATTCTTCATGCTGGAGAATAGGAGTACTCCCTTTAAGAGAGTGCTCCTAATCTCAGCTCGTTACCTATATAAAAGACACCTGGGAGCCAGAAATCTTGCTGATTGATAGGGGATCAAATACTTATTTCACTCATTAAAATGCAAATCAATTTATAACTTTTTTGAAATGCGTTTTCTGTATTTTTTTGTTGTTATTCTGTCTCTCACTGTTAAAATAAACCTACCATTAAAATTATAGACTGATTATTTCTTTGTCAGTGGGCAAATGTACAAAATCAGCAGGGGATCAAATATTTTTTTCCCTCACTGTAAAACATTGTTCAGGATAACTTTATTTTGTTTGTTTGTTTTTAATGAAAAATACCTCCTTGGGCAATTTTTCTCTAGATTGGGCAGTAGAAAGTTCACCTCATGGAATACTTACCTCATCTATTCTTGTCACCCTACAGAAAAGAAAACAATGGAGCAAATGCTTGTTTTATGTTCATATTGTTCCCTTTTGGGAACACACAGAACGGAACAAAATGCTCTTTTTTTCTTCCAGATTTGTAGAAAAATTCTAGAACACTTCAAGCACTTTCTTTAAAAGTTTTGCATAGTGTATCCATATTTGCTTCAAATATAGGCTGCTGAATATTTTGGCCCCCTTCTTGAAGAGAGTCAAAAAACAAAATGATTTCTGGCAAAATTCTTTTGGCTTGAATGATGGTTTTCCTTCTTAATCTTCTAGTTTGAGATAGTGAAAAGTATAAATGATGCATATATTGTTCTGTGGGCGAGATAGTGAAAAGTATATGTGGTACATTGTCCTGTGGGCTTCCTTAGCAATGGATAGTACAACTGAAATATTACTCATATTGTTTCATAGAATCATATGGCTGGAAGGGACCTTGGAGATCTTCTAGTCCAACCCCCAAAGTAGTATATATGTTCTTGCACCTTCACAAAGTACTTCAGATCACCAGAAAAAAAAATAGACTAACAAAACAAAAAGTACCAATGCTTGAAACACGGAAACCTAATTGTCAAGGAATGAAGAAGAGTGATGGTTACAATTTCCTGTCATTCAATTTATTTGTAACAATAAATGGCTGCGCATGTTGGGAATTACTGTAATCCAGCACACCTGGAGGGCCCTAGGTTGATACAACACATCTTTTTCCTATGTGAAATTAGTAATTTCTTCAGACTATAATAACGGTGGAGTTCCATTTCTCCCATTCAGTCAGAATTGAAGAAGCTTCTTGGATGAGAAGCAAAACGTCTTTAAGGAAAAACAAAGGAAGTCTAGTTGTCTTTTGAAAAAAAGCACCTTTGGGACAACCATGACCTGGATGACTGAGAATCTCCATAGACACTCTGAACCAAACATTTTTTGAAACTTTGTATACACCCCTACATCAGGGCCATGTCTGTATTTGGCAATATGTAATTAGTACAATTAAATTATTTATCTTAAATAGGCAAATGAACAATGCCCACCAATTCAGAAACCAATAAAAATGATTCAGGGTATATTTATGAAATGTAGTTCTAGTGAAATCAGTATGAAAATCTAATCACAACTAACTTAAATCCTCTTTAATTTCTGTGGCAGTCAAATGCAATCCTTGTACAAGTACTACTGTTATAAAAATAATGCTTTCTATTGTTAACAGCAATTTAGATAATCTCTGATATGGCTTTAGTAACAATTTAGATGCCTGAGGGCATACTTCAAGTTGATTCCAAAAATTTTCAAAATGGATGAAGGAAGCAAGTTTCTCATTAAAGAGATACCTCAGAGAAATGTAATTAATACCCTGTTCCTTCTGTTTGATCAAAATACAAATGTTATTCCATCATTTCTACAATCTCACTGTATAGGGAAATTAACTTTGGAACACTGCCTTTGCAAAATCTCATCCAATACCTCCTTCCCCTGTTGGGATTTGGTAAATGAACTGTGCCTGTCTTCTCTGCTACGAATTTAAACATGAAAATGGGTCATTCCATGTCAAGTGGTCTGATTTCAGAAAAGTGCACCGCTCGACCATCACGGATTTTGATGAAATTTTGTGTGAACATACACACATGTCCCCAATGAACATTGGTAAAGTGTTACGTTTGCTGATGCAATACTTGCAGAGATATAGTCATTTGTTTGACCCCATACCGCAGCCTTCTACAGTATGACTCTGAGGTTCCAACAACTTTTGAGACATAATATCTCCGGCAATATTTTGTTGAGAGAAACAAAACTTGGCCATCTTGTACAACTTTTTGTGCTCTATTAAACAAAATAATAAAAACATTCTCATGAGCGATCTCCATCTACATAATTTGGAGCAAAGTTGGCTGAAAATATTGCGGCTCAAAAAAAGTTTAAAGTTTGGCTTTTTATATCTCTGGAAGGAAAGGTATGATAAACGTGAAACTTTGCGCGTAATAACTTAGCAACACAAGGTTTTCGAATATAAAATTTCATTCTCCTACTGCTTTCCAATAGTTTACAAATTGAGTGTAAAGTTGACGTTTTTTGTAAAAATGCCAAAAATAGGGTATTTTCAGCCCGAGCAGGGACCCCCAGACCACTTGACATGGAATGACCCAAATAAATCTTGCTTGCCCAATGAATGACTGTAATAGATACTTGTATTAAAGACATGCAATATTGTAAGAATCCCATTTTCATTTTTTATATGTTATTTTGTAGAGACTAACTTTCCCAGAAGAACCAATGAGCCATTTCTTAGTAGAGAATCATACTTATAAAAGCTTTTGTGTAGCAGCAGGAAACTGTGAACAAACTGTAAATTGCAACTCTAATATATGGTAACACATTTCTCAGTCTGGACTAATACCACTGGTCAGGAGTAAACAGATTTCTGAACCATAACTCCTAGTATTCTCAGCCTCTAGCAATGCTTTCAGAGCTGATAGGATTTGAAGTTGAAACCATAAGGCAGGGGTATCAAACTGCCGGCCCATGGGCCGGACGCGTCACGTGGAAGCCGCGCCCACCCCATTGCCGGCAATGGCAAAACCGGCCCGATACGTTGCGCGACGTCACGTGACATCGCGAGTTTGACATGTCTGCCATAAGGAGACCAATCTGCTGCCCCCTACTATTGGCAAAATCAATTATGTAACTTCTTCATTTAAGTTAGTATTAGTCAGCATAACTACATTATTTAAGTACATTAAAGTGGCATGAGAAGACTATTTGCTACAAATGGATTTTGTAAAATTGAGTGACAAATTACCAAAGGCAAGCACATACAGCATAATACACAGTGCTTAATTACATTTGCAAGCTACAGCTAGTCAAGATGATCTGAATACTTACCAGATGAGAACTGTCCTTAATTTCTTGTACTTGCTGTACCTGCGGTTCAGCCACAACTTTAGTGTCCTGATCAGAAGTCATGAGCTGCCTGCTTTTTGGCTCCTCAAAGAGAAATATATGGATCACGTAAGCTGGAAAAGAAATTACAAAAAAAAAACATAATTTATGTTCCATACAGATAATAGTAGTAAGCAGACACCACAACAATGAATAATAATTGATATTATACCTAAACATACAGTGTTTATGAAAAAAAATCTGATTTGTATACAGTATCTTATGAAAAAACATTCAATCCTCTTCTATCTCATTAGCAGAAACACTTATTTTTCCAATACATAATTTTTAACATGCTGAAAAGTCACCTCGTTTAGCACATGTTGCATTAATTCAGAGGATATCAGACATAGCTTGGGGCAGGAATTTGAAGGGCTCTCCCTATCTGCGCAAAGTTCTGCTCAACTGTCTTCAGATTCAATCTAGAGCAGGGGTGTCAAACTGCCAGCCCGTGGGCCGGACACGTCATGCGGAAGCCACACCCACCCCATTGCCGGCAATGGCAAAACAGTCCCGATACGTTGCGCGACGTCGCGAGTTTGACATGTCTGATCTAGAGCTACTGTTGTGCTTCTAGAGCAGGGCTTTTCAACCTTTTCACAGATTGTACCACTTTTAGGACATGACAATATTTGAGTACCACCAGTGCTTAGCAAGGTGTCAAAAACTTGATGACTAAAAAAAAGGGGGGGGGATTTGGGGTTTTACTGGTTAAGATTCATTTGTTGTTATAGAAATGGCTAGTTTATAATATTATGGAAAAGTAAAAACTTGAGGTTCAATGTTAATTCTTCCATCTACTGCAACAGAGGAAGTCAGAAGTCAATGCCTTTTCTTTTCTTTTTCCCTTCTCCCCCTCACTTTTTTTCTGTTTTCCTCCCCACTGTGTCCTACTATTTGCTTTTGTATTTTTGTATTTTATTCTATAATCTAATAAAATGTTACAAACTGTAAAAAAAACAAAAGGAAAAAAGTACCGGTTTTAATTTCCTCAGTGGCGGTTCCTTTGCTGAATTACTTTCTCTTTACACTGACAAATGTATGATGAATTTCTCAATATTTATTAATATGCACCACTACCTTGATGGTCAGGTGGCTGGTCGTCCCTGCTTCCTCTCTCCCTCTCCTCTCTCTCCTCACCCTTCGCTCACAAAAGCCCCTCGTGCTCGCTCACCCTTCGCTTGTAAAAGCCCGTGCTCTCACCCTTCGCTCGCAAAAGCCCCCCTCTCACATACACACTTCCCCCAAAAGCATTTCCTCTCTCACACACACCTCCCCAAAAGCCTTTCCTCTCTACCTCTCACACCTCGTTTGTCAAAAGCCTTTTCTCTTCTGACTCTTTCTCCGTCTTTTTTTCTCTCTCCCTCTCCCACCAAAACTGCCTCCTTTTTTATCCTCTCCTGTCTCCATCCTCCTCCTCCTCCTTTCTCTTCTGGGTGTGCTGGAAGCGCCGATCCTGGGGCTTTTGTCTTGCCCCAGCAGCCCTGCAGCTCCTGAGGACTCTCTCACGGCAAGTCCTGTGCTGCGCCGCTTTAGCTCGTTCCCTCCCCTGCTACACTTGTCTAGGCTGGGCAGGGTCGCGTACCACCTGCCAGGTGCCAATGTACCATTGGTTGAAAAGCCCTGTTCTAGAGAATATGTCTCTCAGTTGTTTTGTTCTATTTTCTGAATTTAGTTGGATTACTTCAAAGTTACTCCCTGGACATGCCTCAAAATTTCTGACTGTCAGATTTGGCAACAGATTGGTACCTATGAGTTAACTGGGAATTCAAAATTTTGAAGAGCTACCATGCTGTCTGCTTCATGACATCGTGAATTGATGAACTGACCAGCTAACTCCATGGAAATGTATGGCATTTACAAGTGGATATAGGTAGTCCTTGACATATGACCATAATGGAGCCTGCCCTTTACGGTTGTAAGTTGTGAAGGTCGGAAAATGGATTGTTTATATGCCCAACCCAAAATTTTATTAACTTTTTTGCGGCAGTGATAAAGCAAACCCATGGTTCACCATGGGCGTGGTTTTGCAGAAAACAGAAAGTGCCAGTTTCCAGCAAAACGGTCATAAAATGAGGTAATGTGACCAGAGGACACTGCAAATGACTGTAAATACAACCATGTTCCTGACCGTCAGAACTTTGGAACTGGCTTGAAAGTAGTCCCAAGGTAGGTCTCTCGTAACTTCAAATAGACGTTAAGCAACTGGTTATAAATTGAGGACTACCTGTAGCTGATTAGACATGTTGACTATGAAGCAATTCTATATACAGTTATGTCTTTATTTTTTTGACACGAGAGATAGCACATGTCTAAAATTATATGCCAAGTAATACTTACACATACTTCAGACTGTTGGGTCCTTGGTGCTCTCTGAGCTTGGTTGTTTTCTTGTAGATGTTTCATTACCAAACTAGGTAACATCATCAGTGCACTGATGATGTTACCTAGTATGCATAGCGCATACTTCAGACTGTTCTAGATCATTTCATATTAGAACACCTGTTTAAAGTTGAAGTTGGCCAAACATGATTTCACAACCGTAAGTGAATCCTTGAAGTTTATATAATACTGCATATTAAAGACATTAAGTGACAGCTTATTTGAAAGAATGCTCAAGTACAAGTAGTCCTCAACTTACAACAGTTCATTTAGTGACCATTCACAGTTACAACAGCACTGAAAATAGTGATTTATGACCATTTTTCACACTTACGACCGTTGCAGCATCCCCGTGGTCACATGATCAGAATTCAGCCACTTGGCAACTGACTCATATTTATGATGGTTACAGTGTCCCAGGGTCATGTGATCACCTTTTGCAACCTTCTGACAAGCAAAGTCAAAAAGGAAGCCAGATGCACTTAACAACTGTGTTACTTAACTTAACTGCAGTGATTCACTTAACAACTATGGCAAGAAAGGTCGTAAAAATGGGGCAAAACTCACTTAACTACTGTTTTGTTTAGCAAAAGAAATTTGGGGCTCAACTGAGGTCATAAGTCGAGGACTACCTGCATTGCTGTCAGCCTGACAGGTCTACAGTTTCCTGGATCCATTTTTTGAAGATGGGAACCACATCCACTCTTTTCCAGTCCTCTGGTAGTTCCCCGGTGCTCCAGGATCTTTGAAAGATATGGTTCAGTGGTTCTGAGATCACATCTGCCAGCTCCTTCACAACCTTGGGATGTAATCCATCTGGTCCTGGTAATTTGAACTCATGTAGAGTTGATAGGTATTCTCTTAGCATTCTCTTGCTTATTTTGACTTGCAGTCCTAATTTGCATTTTACGGTATTTTTGTTTTTGATAGCTTGGACTTTTTCCTTTTATGTAAAGACGGATGTAAAAACTGAGTTAAGCAGTTCCACTTTCTCTCTGCTCCTTGTCACCTCCTTGCCATTTTCTCCCATTAATGGACTAATAGTTTCCTTGACTTTTTTTTCTTGTTTTTTACATGTTGAAAGAAGCTTTTTTTGTTATTTTTGACTTTGGTCGCAAGCCTTAGTTCATTTTGAGCCTTAGATTTCCTCACTTCATCTTTGCAGGCTCGGACTATTTGCTGATATTCTGCTTTAGTTATGTGCCCCTCTTTCCACTTTTTATACTTGTCCTTTTTATCTTTCAATTTATCAGAGAGTTCTTTGTGCAGCCATGCTGGTTTCTTTTGAGATCTATTGTTTTTCTTCTTCAATGGTATTGTACTAGACTGGGCTTTTCTAATCTCACTTTTCAAAGTTCCCCAAGCTTCTTGGGATGTTTTCCCCTTGAGGATTCTCATCCATGGAATCTTTCCCAAGTTCTAAGTTTATTGAAATCAGCTCTCTTAAAGTCCAAGCCTCCAGTTTGACTTTTACCTATTGCTTGTGCTTGCATAATGTTGAATTCCAATACTGCATGGTCACTCCCCCACAAGGTTCCTGTTAACTTCGACCCCTTCTATCATTTGATCTCTGTTAGTGAGAATTAAGTCCAGTATGGCTGACCCTCTATTTTCCTTCTCTACCTTTTGGGAGACAAAGTTGTCTGCTAGGTTTGTTGGGAATCTGTTTGATCTTCCACTAGGTGCAGAGTTTGCCTCCCAGTTGGTGTCAGGGTAGTTAAAGTCCCCCATTATTATTGTGGTGTGCTTCCTACATACCTTAGTTAAATGATTAGCGAAAAGTCCATCTATTTCCTCTGTTTGGTTGGGTGGCCTTTAATATACACCTATGGCAATGTCATTCTTTTTTCCTTTTATATTGACCCAAATGCATACAAGACGTTTTCATCATTGTACTGTTGTATTTTTGTAGCTTCTTATTTCTTATATATAGCACAACTCTACCTCCTCTTTTATCAGCTCTGTTTCTTTTAAACAATTTAAATCCCTCAAGCTATATATTCCATTCACGGGTTTCATCCCACCAACTTTAGGTAATGGAACAATTAATCAATGAAATAGCTTGCATCACGGAGTTGTGGGTGCTCCATCACTGGAAGTTTTAAAAAATAGACTGGACAACCATTTGACCAGGTTGGTATAAGGTCTCGTGCCTTGAGCAAGGGGTTGGACTAGAAGATATCGAAAGTCCTTTCCAGCCCTATGATTCTGTGTTCTAATGGTTTAAAAATTTGTACGCTACTGCTAACATAATTAGCTGTGCTGCATCTTCCCCATTCTTTCCAGTGAAGTTACTGAGGTTAGCTCCATTAAGAGATCAATCTCTCTAAATTTCCAGATTTCGAGAAATTAATGTGTTACCTTAAGCAACTTAGACATAAAATGAACCACAGATTAAGATACTGCTAAGACAAGCTCACTAGAAGACAGCATAACTACTTGGAAAACATTCATTTACTAGTTAACATGCCAGTCAACTACAGCAGTGTTCCTCAACCTTGGCAACTTGAAGATGTGTGGACTTCAACTCCCAGAATTCCCCAGCCAGCCATACTGGCTAGGGAATTCTGGGAATTGAATTCCACATATCCTCAAGCTGCCAAGGTTCAGGAACACTGACCTACAGTATATGCAAACTGGGGTGTGGGTTTGAACCTACAACAGGCACTGTAAAACACAATGTGTGGGCACACGTGTGCTAGATCCTGCTCCTATAATATACCCCAAAAACTAGAGTGGAAGGATCACAGGGATCAGATGTACTGCATGTGCATACTTAAAGCCGTTTTACATGTTCTATTTACATGCTGTAGTAGGTGTATTCAGAGACCCACCACAGTATATACAGGAGATTATTGGGTTCATTGCCACACTGAGTACCTCTGGCATTAAAACTTAAAAATAATCTTAGCTTTGCAAATGCTAAAAAAATACTTTTCACAAGTTAACAACATGATGCCAATTATTGTGTAAAAATATTATCAGTAGACTTGCAATATTCATATCTTAAAACAAATATGACTATTGTGCAAATATGAATTCAACCTATTATGAGAGATTTGCAATTAAGGAGCCAGCTGTTATGACAAAACGCCCTTAACTTAAGGCAAAAATTGCATTATTGTTCATTTACAGAGATAGTTGCCACTCAGAATGCCAACTAACAGTTACATTATTATGACACTATAGCAATCCATTTGTCAAAGAAAGACTGGCCAAGCCAGGGGGAGGAGTTAAGCAGGGATTTAGTCTAGAATAGTTATGTAGGCACAAAAGGGCAAGGTCTGACACCCCCCCCCCCCGAATGCCATTGAACCTTATCTAGTCTATGGAGATTCTCAGTCGTCCAGGTCATAGTTATCCCAAAGGTGCTTTTTCATGAGGCAACTGGTCTTTCTTGTTTTTCTTCGAAGACGTTTTGCTTCTCATCCAAGAAGCTTCTTCAGCTCTGAGTGGATGGTGGGGAATGGAAGGATTTATACCAGCTGTCTGCAAGGAGTGTAAATCCTTCCATTCCCCACCATCCAGTGGGATAACCTTATCTAGTCTTTTCCAGGTGCAAATTGCCAGTCTGGGAAGATTACTGTGAAATAGGCATTGAGCAATAAAGTTGCTAATTTGAACTCTTCGTGTGTGGATCTGGTTGTTTAACTAGCCTGATATTAATCTTCCCGAATTCCTTAACTTTTACTCCCAGAGAGTGAGGACAGTGACCAGGATGGCCACTGACATCCAAGCAGGAGTGAATGCAGACCAAGCAGTAATGGATGCTGTTCCATGGTGCCAGGATGGAGTAGAGAATGAAGTGTGCAATTTCGAAGCAACAGTACTTCAGAAATGCAATGCCTTATTTTCTCTGCAGTATGCGCCTAGGAGGCAGTAGGTCTGTGGGATTTAGATGTATTTAAACATTTGTTTCTTCTGCCTAATTTATTAAATCAACATCTAATTCGAAATTAAATGTTTCTGAGAAATCCAGGGTGGTTTACAAAAAAACTCTCAAAGACAGCTATTGTAAAGCATCACCAGCACTGCTTAAAACATTAAAAGTCTGTATTTTAAGAAAGAAAAATATTAGTAGTAATTTACTTAGTGCTGTTTGACCATAAAATGTGGTGTTGTTCTACATATGCCTGGCTGAACAGTGTTTGGAGTTGCCTCTAAACGGGTGAGGGATGCACTGTTCATATTTTCCTTGGAAGAAAGTTCTATAATTGGGGTGCTGTCTCTGAGAAGGCTCTGCTCATGGCCACTGTTCTATAAACCAAACCAGGGGGACCATCTGGTCTAAATGGATGGTAAACATAGATGATTAGGGGGCTGGAGGCTAAAACATATGACAAATGTTTGTGGGAATTGGGTGTGTCTAGCTTAATGAAAAGGACTAGGGGTGGTGACATGATAGCAATGTTCTAATATTTGATGGCTGCCACAGAGAAGAAGGGGTCAACCTATTTTCCAAAGCATCAGAAGGCAAAATCACCCCACGGCCATGGATGCAAGCTCCAGAGGCTTCAAAAACGCTTCTGCCGCCCAGATCGGCTGGGGGGGGGAGCGAAATTGCTCAGCAGCCCTAGATCTGGGCGGCAGAAGCGTTTTTGAAGCCTCTGGAGCTCGCATCCATGGCCATGGGGCGATTTTATGGCGCGCCAGCGGCCCGATCCGGACGCCGGAGGCCTGGAAAATGCTTCTGCCACCCAGATCTAGGGCTGCTGAGCAATTTCACTCCCCCCCCCAGCCGATCTGGGCGGCAGAAGCATTTTCGAAGCCTCTGGAGCTCGCATCCATGGCCGTGGGGTGATTTTATGGCGCGCCAGTGGCCCGATCCAGGCGCCGGAGGCCTGGAAAATGCGGCGGGGGGGGAACGGCGACAGCGCGATTCGCACGGCAGGTGGGGGGAAGGCGGCGGCGGCAGGGCGATCCGCACGGCGGGGGGGGGATTTTGCACCCCCCCCACGGCCGATCCAGGTGGCAGAGGCCTTTTCCAGACCTCCGGAGCCGGATCGGGCCGCTGGGGCGCCGCAAAAATCGCTCCGGAGGCTTACCTGGACTCGTGCTGGCAGCTGCCTCCACCATCCAGCCCGGATCCGCCCAGCTCTTGCAGTTGCTCCCTGGCTCTCAGTGCAGAGAGAAAGAGAGCCGAGAGCGTAGGCGCACGTGGAGAGGCGGAGGGGAGCAGTCTGGCCCCGCTTCCCTCCAGGGCGATGGCACGTGTGCCCACAGGGACGGCTCTGCGTGCCGCCTGTGGCAAGCGTGCCATAGGTTCGCCACCTGACACGAGGGCTACAAGCCAGGAGTGGAGGGCCCAAGCACAGGGGAGCAACCAGACAAGCAGCTGGCTGAGCTAGAGACAGAAGAGGCACAGCTGCAGATGGGAAGCCCAGAGGCTTCGAGTGGAGAGGGCACATAGTTGCACCTGGTCAGTGGAGATGAAGAAGAACTGCCTCCTCCTCTCAATCCGAGAGCACGTAGGGCTGAGAGGAGGAAGGCACAAGGAAGGTCGGCCAGGCTACTTGGGAGAAGGCAGCCTCGCCCCTCTTGATGGGCTGCACCAGGAAGCAGTTATATAGCTCAGCAAGGGGAGTGAAATAATGCTGGGAACAGCATGTCTGTTTCCTTGCTGTGTGTTCTTCAGCTGTCATGATTCTTGCCTTGAACTTTGGATTGTGCCTCTTCAACTCTGGACTTGCCTTGTGCATTTGCCTTTGCCTTGGGGACTTGCCTTGTCTTTGCGCTGTGGACTAGTGCTGGCTTCTTTTGAATAGCTTGTTGAACTCATTAGGGGTGGGCTGGTGCTGGCAAAGGGAATTGCTGGAGAATACTAATTCAGGCTTGGAAGCCTTAATAAAGATGACTAACACCTGTGGTGTATGTGAGAGAGAGTGGGACAGCACAGTTGTTGAACCTTATCTAGTCTGGCCCAGGTGCAAACTGCCAGTCTGGGAAGACTACTGCAAAAAAGGTATTGAGCAATAAAATAGCTACTTCAAAGTCTTCATGTGTGGACTTGGTTGGTCACTCCTGACAGCATTTCTCCCACATAGCTTGTCTCACTACTTAAAAATTTATCTTTTATTTAAAAAAGGGAATCCAAGCTCTCCAAAATGACATTGTTTGGCTCATGCCACCTGATCATCCTAAGGAATTATGTTATTCCTATTATTATTTAAATAATTTGTTACACTAAGGTAAGATGGGCAGCCAATAAATTTTATAAATAAATACATTAAAATGCTGACATTTGAAAAGCATAGGCTTTGTGTGGTACAATTACTCAAGGAATATTCTAGACACCCTCATTTCAAAATGTGGTTTAAAACAATGCTATTAAAAACAATAAAGCCTGTACTGTACACTTGAATAAAAGCCAATCTTCCCAGCATCCAACAACAATGTATAAACTGAAAGCTCTATAGCAGAGTTCCCCAACCTTTCTGGCTTTGCGGACCGGCAGGGGGTGTTGGAAGAGGGGATGGTTCCGCATGAGCAGTGGGCAAGCATGCGTGCAGGTGCGCTCACCTGCTGCTCGTGCAAGTGGGGATGCGCACACAGGTGCTCGCCTGCCACTTTCGTGGCCCAGTTCTGAATGGCTCAAGGCCCAGTAGTGGGCCGCAGCCCAGGGGTTGAGGACCCCTGCTCTATAGCAAACAACTCAGCCTTCAATGCCTTCCTATACAATAAAAAGGAAAGCACTACCTAGTAGTGTGTGGGGAAGGAATCCCAAATACAGTAGATACTGGATATACCATGGAACACAGTGAAGAGAGTCATCAAAAAGTGGAGAAAATATGGCACAATAGTGACATTACCAAGAACTGGATATCCATTCCAAATTGATGAACAAACAAGAAGAAAACTGGTCAGAGAGGCTGCCAAGAGGCCTACAGCAACACTGAAGGAGCTGCAGGAATTTCTGGCAAGTACTGGTTGTGTACTACATGTGACAACAGTCTCCCATATTCTTCATATGTCTGGGCTGTGGAGTAGGGTAGCAAGACGGAAGCCTTTTCTTACAAAGAAAAATATCCAAGCCCAGCTACATTTTCAAATGCATGTGGGAAAATGTGTTATGGTCTGATGAGACCAAGGTTGAACTTTTTTGTTGTGAGTCCGTGCCAGCCAGTGGACCCAGCAGCTGAGTCTGGGGAATCAGAGGAGGAGGAGTTTGGAGAGCCATCAGAGGAGGAGGGAGGCTCTGATGAGTTACAAGACTCACAATCTGATGAAGAGCCTGGCCCCTCCAATCGTGCTCTGGATGAGTCTCAGCTGTGTGGGGAGGATGACTCAGACTCTGAGGACTCACAGCTGGTAGACATTATTGACGCTGGTAAACGAAGGCAGTTAACTAGAGCAGGTCAGAGGGAGTCAATACGACAACTCCAAGGGAGGAGGAGAAGGCATTGAGAAGCCACGCCTTGGGGCTGCTTTATAAAAAGGGAAGGTGTGGGCGGTGCTGGTTGCTGAAGGCAACCTTTGCAAAGAACTTCAAGGGATCATGGTCTGTTTGTTTTACCGGTGAATTTCTTGTTTAACTCCTGCTCTGTTTGCTTTTTTAACCAATTATCTGTTGGAAAAGTATTCTGTTGTTTTTGTATTGAAGAAAACCTATCAGGACTGTTTATGAAATAAGGGTTGGTTTTTCCAGCCTACTGACAAAAAAGGGGTTGTTCTTGTGACGCAACAAGGACGGACGTAGGCTGGGACAGAACATTTTTGGCCATAATTCCGAAAAGTGTGGCGCAAAAACAACACTGCGCATCACCAAAAGTACACCATACCCACAGTCAAGCATGGTGGTGGCAGCATTATGCTTTGGGGCTGCTTTTCGTCAGGTGGAACTGGGGCTTTAGTCAAGATGGAGGGAATTAGGAACAGTTCCAAATATCAGTCAATTTTGACACAAAACCTTCAGGCCTCTACTAAAATGCTGGAGATGAAAAGGAATTTCACCTTTCAACATGACAACAACCCAGAGCATGCCTTCAAATCAACAAAAGAATGACTTTACCAGAAGAAGATCAAAGTTTTGAAATGGCCCAGACAGAGCCCGGACCTGAATCTAATTGAAAATTGGTGGGGTGACCTGAAGAAGGCTGTGCACAGGAGATGCCCTTACAATCTGACAGATTTAGAGCGTGCGTCGCTCCGGGCCTCCTTTTCGCCAGCAGAGGCCTTCAGGAATAGCTGCTGCTTGTGAAAAGGAGGCCCGGAGTGACACACACGTCACCCCGGCCTGTTTTCGCCAGCAGAGGCCTTCAGGAAAGACTTCTGTTTGCGAAAAGGAGGCCCGGAGTGACACGCGCGTCACAACCGGCCTACGTTTCCGCCAGCAGAAGCCTTCAGGAAAGACTTCTGCCAGAGAAAAGGAGGCCCGGAGTGACACACATGTCACCCCAGCCTATGTTTTCGCCAGCAGAGGCCTTCAGGAAAGACTTCTGCCGGAGAAAAGGAGGCCCGGAGCGACACACACGTCACCCCAGCCTATGTTTTCGCCGGCAGAGGCCTTCAGGAAAGACTTCTGCCGGAGAAAAGGAGGCCCGGAGCGACGCACGCATCGCAACCAGCCTACGTTTCTGCCGGCAGAGGCCTTCAGGAACAGCTTCTGCTTGCGAAAAGGAGGCCCAGAGTGACACGCACGTCACCCCGTGGCTCCGTTTACGCCCGCAGAGGCCTTCAGGAAAGGCCTCTACCAGCGAAAAGGAGGCCAGGGCCGATGCACGCGTCAACCTGGGGCTCCATTCTTGGCGGCAGAGGCTTTTTGCAAAGATGGCAAAAGGCTTTGCAAACAGAGGGAAGGCTTTGATGTTTCAGGCCTTCCCTCCATTTGCAAAGCCTTTTGCCGTAGATCTTGTCCAGGCCTCCGTTTGCAGAGAACAGAGGCCTAAAGTACCATGAGATTACGCAAGATCAGTAGCGTGGCCCCGAGTGAGGCCTTGAGCACTTGCACGAGGACACAGGCGCCCACAACGCTCACGAGAGTGGGGCCCCGAGCGCCCACAACACTCGCAAGAGTGGGGCCCTGAGCGTGAGTGGGGCTGTGCACGCATGCCAGCCAGCCAGCCAGCCACTTATGCGGCCTGAAAGGACCACAGAAAGGACCACTGGTTTGAAAGAGGAGTCAAAGAGGCCAACTTTGTTAAAACTGAACAGCCCTCCCTCAACAGAGGGGGAGGGATACAATACCACCTATCTTCTGTTTACAACACAGTCCTTTCAGTAGTCTCAAGAAGGTTCCACACCCATTTACACTCTGATTCAGGTGACTCTTGAGGATATAGATAACCTGCCAAGTTGATTCAACAACTCTGAGAGCTAACGACCAGATGATTGCAAAGAATGTACAGTCATGTCCTGCCCTTTTCTTTTTCCCCACTGGGGAGGCCTTCTACGCTGCCCGTGCACGAGAGGCATGTCCTGCCCATTCCTTATTCACCACAGGCGCTCTCAGGAAGGTGGCATCCGTGCCAGTCTCAACATTGCTTCGGCGTGCTAGGCTGGACCCTGACAGCTCCCGGGCAGGGAGAGGGGCAAGCAGGCATGGTGACAGCTGTCTTGCGACTGTCAATGACTCCCACTTAGCCTGCCTTTCGCAAGGGGGGGGGTTACCTCCCTTCTCTGAAGGCTTCCTCGCCTCACTTTACGGCACCCTCTCTGTGAAAAGCAGGCTAAGCGGGAGCTATTGACAGTCACCAGACAGCTGTCATCGTCCCTGCTTGCAGCATGCCGAGACTGGCACGTCGAAGGAGAGGTCTGCAGCGCCGAGACTGGCACTGACGCCACCCTCCTGAGAGTGCCTGCAGGGAAAAAGGAATGGGCAGGATGTGCCTCTATTATAATCATCATCATCATAATACCAATAAGGGGGGGGGGGAGTAAAGAAGATAATAAGAAGGATAAGTGATAATACTAGTCACACTACATGGATAAATATACATAGATATTAGACAACACTGTGAGAATTAGGTGTTCAGGAGATTAATGGCACGAGGGAAAAAACTGTCTCTGTCTAGTTTTGGCATGCAAATAGAACACACAATATTAAAATACATCTGCATATCTTTTGAAAGACAGGCAAACATGCTATGAGGATACACACTGCAAGTAGTTTAATGATCCAACAAAAACTTTTGGAGATACACTATACAAGTACCTACTCACAATAGAGACGTCTCAGAAAGACACAGCTAGCTCTGCAAACATAGACAGATCAGGCAACTTCCTATGTGGGTGGGAATGAGTTTACAAGTTATATTATAAAAAATCCTCTTGGCACATTAATCTGCCTTGACATATTATTTAGGAATTACTGTTTTAGTTTTTTTAAACATTGGTAATGCAAGCACTGCAATTACCGTTCCAAAGATGATCAGACAAATGCTGAAATATGAACATGCACACACAGCTTTTAAAAGTTGACTGCCACCGCAAAGGTGGGATTCTATATTAGTTATACCAACCACTGACACTATTACATAATATATAATGAATATATATTAATCAATCTTGGCAGGAATATGCTTCTGGTAAGCTATCTGGGCACCCATTTCCTGTATATTCTTGGTCTCTGATTGGGAGAAAATAGGAAAACAAATTCTTTTAGGATGCTTAAAGTATCCTTCAGGAAGAGCAATGCTACTGAAAATGATGTCAGCATTGTGAGAGTGCTAAACTGTACTTTGGAAACTAAAGTAGGCCACCACATTTAAGAGTTCTAACTACAGATATATCCAGCTAATTAACACAACAACAATAATAATAATCATCCACGCAATGACATTGACAGACTCTATCTACCAAGGCAAATAGGTGGACGTGGAATGCTGCAAGTACATCAGATGGTTGAAGAAGAAAAAATGGCTTTGGAAGAATATCTGAAAGACAATGATGAAGATGCACTGAAATTAGTATATCAGGAAGGCTTACTGACTACTAGAGAGACCAAACTGGCCTACAAGAAAGACCAAATGAAGAACAGAATAGAGGCATGGGAAGACAAAGCACTACATGGCCAATACATTAAAAAAATAGCTGGGAAAGCAGATAATAACAAGACATGGCAATGGCTAAGAGCAGGAAAGTTGAAGAAAGAGACCGAGGGACTAATTCTGGCTGCACAAGACCAAGCCTTAAGGACAAATGCATACAAAGTCAAAATTGAGAAGACAGCAACAGACAGTAAGTGCTGCCTATGCAAAGAAGCTGAAGAAACAGTGGACCACCTGGTAAGTTGCTGCAAGAAGATCGCACAGACTGACTACAAGCGGCGGCATGACAAAGTAGCAACAATGGTGCATTGGAAGATCTGCAAGAAATATCATTTGCCTGTAAGCAAGAACTGGTGGGATCATAAAATAGAGAAAGTCATAGAAAATGATAAAGTTAAACTGTTCTGGGACTTCAGAATTCAAACAGACAAAGCACCTGCAACATAACACCCCGGACTTAGCAATTGTCGATAAGAAAGACAAAAAAGTCTGGATAGTGGACGTGGCAGTGCCTGGAGACAGCAGAATAGAGGAGAAAGAACTGGAGAAGATAACAAAATACAAAGACCTACAAATAGAAATAGAAAGACTGTGGCAAAGGCAAGCAAGGGTAGTACCAATAGTAATAGGCGCCTTGGGTGCAATCCCAAAACAACTGGAGCACCACTTGAACACCATTGGCATTGACAAATTCGCCATTAGTCAATTGCAAAAGGCGGCCTTCCTAGGAACTGCTTCCATCTTGCGACGATATCTGTAATACCATCAAACATCCACATCTGCCTATCCCAGGTCCTTGGTAAGGACTCGATAGGTAGACAAAAATGCCAAATCCAGTCTGAACATCTGGCTGACTGTGCGGATGATGATTAATAATAATAATAATAATAATAATAATAATAATAATAATAATAATAATAATATAATAATAATAATAATAATAATAATAATAAATATAAATAGTTGGAAGGGACTTGGAGGTCATCTAGTCCAACCCCCTGCTCAGGCAGGAAACCGATATACTATTTCGGACAAATGGCTGTCCAGTCTCTTCTTAAAAAACTTCCAGTGTTGGAGCATTTCACCGCTTCTGGAGGCAGGTTGTTCCACGGTAATTGTTCTAACTGTCAGGAAGTTTCTCCTTAGTTCTAGGTTGCTTCTCTCCTTGATTAGTTCCATCCGTTGCTTCTTGTCCTGTTCAGGCGCTTTGGAGAATAGCTTGACTCCCTCTTCTTTGTGGCAGCCCCTGAGATATTGGAACACTGCTATCATGTCCCCCCTCGTCCTTCTCTCATATAATACTAGTTTCCATCTTTCTGTTCTACACATCGTGGTGACCAAAACTGGATGCAGTATCCAAGTGTGGCCTTACCAAGGCATTGTAAAGTGGTATTAATACTTCACGTGATCTTGATTCTACCTTCTGTAATGCAGCTAGCACTGTGTTGGCCTTTTTGGACAGCGCAGCACACTGCTGGCTCATATTTAAGTTATTGTCCACTAGGACTCCGAGATCCCTCTCACAGTTACTACTATTGAGCAAGGTGCCCCTATACTATACCGTACATTTGGTTTTCTTGCCTAAATGTAGAAACCTTACTTTTTTTCACCATTGAATTTCATTTTGTTAGATAGCACCCAGTGTTCAAGTCTGCCAGATCTCCTGTATCTTAAGCCTGTCTTCTGGAGTGTTGGCTATTCCTGCCCAGCTTGGTGTCGTCTGCAAATTTGATGAGGTTCCCCATCTATCCCCTCGTCAAATGTTGATGAAGATGTTGAAGAGCAACTGGGCCCAGAACAGAGCCTGGGGCACCCCACTGCACACTTCCCTCCATGTAGATGCAGTTCCATTGAGGACCACACGCTGAGTACGGCCGGTCAGCCAGCTACGAATCCATCTGGTGGTGATGCTGTCTAACCCACATTTTTCTATCTTGTCAAGTAGTAGGTTGTGATCTACTTTATCAAATGCCTTACTGAGTAGTATCTCTACACTGAGAATTTAAAGAACACAGGTTAACAATACAAATAGATTTAATATTTTTAATATTCATGGTCTTAATGTATTATTGTAAGCTGCTAGAGTTGCTTGAGTAGGCAACATACAACAAACTGCAATAAACACCCTAGTTTCTGAAGCATGCTTCCTATTAGCATGATACTAACTTCTTTACAATAAAATAAGTTCCTAGATTGCTGCATAACAGCTGAAGAAGTGTGCTTGAGATAATTGAAATAATTAATCTACTAGTTCAAATTCATCCAGTAGTTCAAATTCAAATAATTCATCTGGATTGCATTTGTGTAATTGCACCCCCCAAGACTTCCATCTTCTTTGCAAAAGGCTTTTGGCGCGGAGAATGGACGCCTTTGGGGACGCAATCTTGCGCTCCTTCAGGCCCCCCTCCTCCGCGCCAAAAGCTTTTGCAAGGGAGACGGAAGCCTTCGGAGGGGCGCAACCTCGCACTCCTTCAGGCCTCCATCCCCTTTGCAAAAGCTTTTGGCGTGGAAAACGGAAGCCTGAAGGAGCACGAGATCACACTCCTTCAGACTCACAAAGGCTGCCTGCGCAGGACACCTGATCCGCTTTTGGAGTGCTGGGCAGCTCCAGTGAGTCTGAAGGAACACAATCTGTCCTGTGCAGGCAGCCTTGGTAAGTCAGCCAAGCTGAGCAGGGTGCGCTCGTCCTGCTCTGCCTCTGCTCTCACCACTCTGCTTTTGGAGCGCCGGGAGCAGGCAAAGAAACCACGCTGCTGTGCAAACCCCACAGCAGACAGGCTGGAGGAGACAGCTCACCTGATGAGAGAGAAGGAGCGGTCAGCCTGTTCTGGAACTCTGGAGATCTTGAGCAACTATGGGGACCCCCAAGGGAGCATGAGATATCTCAGTGGGTGGGATGAGGCCTTGGGTGGTCGGAAGCAGGTGGCCTGTTCCAGCACTAGGCCCCCCCATGGTCTTCCCCACCCTGAGATACCTCATGTGCACATAACAACCTGTGCATTCGATTAACAAATGCATTGGGGAAAGCAGGGAGGGATCACGTTCATTTAATGTGATCCAATTAATGAATCCTCAGGTTATGAATGTAATTGGCAGGCTCTATTACATTCGTAACTCAAGGATTACCTGTATTACACCTCTGTATTAGAGACCTGTTCACTACTGTGTTTCTAGTACATTACTACTTGTATTACCACTTGCATGAACCAACTATCAGCCACTGATCCATTTTCATGAAGCACTTGAGAGGCAGGGTTGAGTGGAAAGCAGGATGTGGGTTAGTCAACTAATGGCAATGTCTACAACTGGGCTGCAGTGTACCGCTGAGTGGAACTCCATAGACCACTGATGGAGTGTGGATTACAGGTTCCAGGTCCCCAAATAAAATTATTAGAAATAATTTCAATTTTTTCAACATCAAGAATTTGCATTAAAATCAAACAAAAACCTGCACTTGGCGGAATGTTTTTATAAAATCCAGGGTTGGCAGAATAGAACAGTACAAACTTCTCCCATTACAAACTGTTGGCATCATTTTTAGGTGACTACAGTGATATTGTGTTGTTTAGATATCTCTTCCAAACTCTACCTTAAATTGTTTTAACAAACTGGATGGCAATAGTTCACCTCTCCTGATCCTTTTGTAATGCACACACATGCTCGCAGCTGAAATAATTCAAATAATCATCTATTCTGGACATGCTAAATGTAAAAACAGCAATAACGCAAAATGAATTATTCTAGTGTAAATTCAATACCACATAAAGGAACATGCAAAAATTCATAATCAGAATTTTCATCACCAATGTCTTTTCAGGTTCCAAAATTCATATTATAACAAACCTTAAAACAGACAAAAATGACAGGACAAATACTTGACTTGAAGTCATCAAATTCAGATTTAGTCAGTCTGTTCAAATGGACTGCATGAGGAGATTGCAGATTAAACTACATTATACTATGCCAGGTGCTACGTAATTGGTAATTGTCCCAAGGCTTGTGATCCCAAGGTAAGAACTGCCCCCTCCCTACTGGCCTACCAAAAGGATATTAAAACCTGGCTTTGCCGGTTGGCCTAGGGCCCTGAGGAGGACACTCACCACTGGAGGTGGCTGACGGACTAAGAAGATTTCATCCCCATCCCATTTGTCTCTTGGCTCTTGTAGGTGTGGTTTTAGCTCAGTTTTTAATTATATATTAATGTCAGTTCATTTTAATCTTTTAACCATTTTTCATCTGTTTCTATAATCTGTAAGCTGCCCAGTCACCTTGTATGGGAGATGGGCAGCACAGAAATTTAATCAATAAATGAAGAAATGTTTATTGCCCAGCATAAATAAATAAAATCTAGCTGTTACTTTTTCTATCCTTAGATTAAGTATACTGGTTCTTCTATGTATTATAACCGAATAACATGTTAACCTGACATTTATTTGCAAGCAATCCAATCAGGAATCTGCTGGTCTACATCTTACTGAAATGTTTGCTAAACACATCTAACTTGCTCTTACAACAATAGATCAGCCCAGTAAAATGTGATATATTTATATATAAAATGTGATATTCACAGCATTAATAAAGTGCATTTTAATTCAATGGCTGGTTCAAACATCACATTTAGTTATAAAGTAATTCAATCTCAAGTGTTATGTTTAGTGAACCATTGTTACTTCTGTGTAAATTCAGCCACTAGTTAAAAAAATGTTTGAAACCAGTCACTAAGTAGTGAGGATACTTTTCAAACTGTTTCTTTTCTTCTTTTTCTTTGAAAGCAAATGAAAGCTGTCAGAATTTGCACCATTCCTATGACAATCTTAAGGCAAGGAAAAAAATAAAAAATGTAAGAGGTGGTTCTTTTCAATAAAGGCAATAACTACAGTCAACTGACTATTTTTACCCCATAAACAAATAAATGGTTCTGGCACCAGAACACAAGCCCAATAGTTGGCAAAAATTGAGAGGGTACCAAATTAATATCTCCAATGGACTATTTTCCT
Source organism: Azemiops feae (assembly GCA_023970755.1). NCBI lineage: Eukaryota > Metazoa > Chordata > Lepidosauria > Squamata > Viperidae > Azemiops > Azemiops feae. The sequence continues at coordinate 1,430 of JALGBA010001940.1, read as the reverse complement.
TTCTATATCTCAAGGACAAGGCTGTCAGGAGAATATCTTATAAATTAGAGGCTCTGAGTCACCACCACCACCGTACATTAGCAACCATTTAACTAAGAAACAGATATCTATCAAATAATGTGGTAAATTTGCCATATGTGTAACAAGGATTAAATCTTTGATTATGAAGCCAGACCACTGTTGCACTGCAGGCACCCATTACCAATCCTGAATTTAATCATTCAGAAAAAAACATCTAGTAATATCCAAGGCATCTACTAATAGTTGAGGCTATAGTATATGCTTTTATAACTATATAATACAAAATTAATGTCATAGTTCCGACTAATGGAACACTTCAAAGAACTTCCAGGCATTGTTTATTCTGAAAAGTCTTTAATCAGGAACACAGTGTCGGCACAGCATGGATGGATGCCAAGATCTGAATTTCTCTTACTTGCGCATGACTTATCCGGCTAAACCCCTCCCCTATTTTGCAGTCATGAATCACACTTTCCAATTAGCCTGAAGGGCAAAGATTCACTTCCGTTCCTTATCCCGTGCTTTCCTTATCAATCTCCTCCCCTCCTATTGTCATCTGAATTAACTCTAAAAATACCAGACAGTTCTGCATATCTTGTCAAAGCAATAATATCCAATATTAACAGCGTTGACAATTAAAAGATGGGAAAATCACTCTATACTTCATAAAATCGTATTGGTTCATCAGTTTTTAGTCCAATTATAGGATCTCAACACAGACAGTAAGTTTAAAGGAAAAAAGTACTTCTTACATTTATAGTTCTGTAGATATATACATATGAGAAAAATCTTAACTTGGAAGATATGAAATAACAGCAGGCAAAGTATATCTCTTGCTCATACTGAACTCTGAAAAATACACAAAACTTAAAACAATGTTGGATAAACTGTATACCGACACCAAGTAATAAGTTGTACAGTATTCTTGGTGTAAAGTTTCCTAAAAAGGTACTGTATTTAACTCTCTATGATACTGAAAGACAATAACCAGTTATTTGTACCTGTGAGAGGCTCTGGAAATTCCTGGACTGTCCTACTAAAATTAAGAGGAAGATGGGTGGTGGGGTGGGGAATGATACAGAAACATCACAGTATTTTACCAATGATCTTTATGTAGGCATATATGACATAAAGTTAATAGCTCACTATACAGGAACTGGTATCAGGTTTTAAAACAAATTTGGGAAAAAGAAAATTGCTTTTTTTTTTTTTTACACATAGCCAAGTTCTTTACATCAGAAATAGTACAAATGCTTGAATGGCAGTTGTTGTTATTCGGTTTGATGGGAAGACATAAAAAAGTAGCTGGAGAGCTGCAGAGAACACAATATGAATAAATCAGGGGTCCCCAACCTATGGTCCGCGGCGGCTCTTGGCCAGCGGGCCACGGAAATGGCTGGCAAGTGCAC